>JYFJ02002968.1:0-48274 GCA_000934665.2 Catajapyx aquilonaris | reverse complement strand
TCCAGCTGGCCATCAGGAACGACGAGGAGCTGAACAAGCTTCTCTCTGGGGTGACCATCGCCCAGGGCGGAGTGCTGCCCAACATCCAGGCCGTCCTTCTCCCGAAGAAGACCGAGAAGAAGGCATAAACACTCGTCGTCGTCGTCACTATTTTAACAAACGGCCCTTTTCAGGGCCAACCACTTCATTCAAGTGAGAAAGAACCGAGCATAAAGTACTAGTGCAAAAATAAACTACCATTGTTTCACAACCATTTCAGCATATGAAGGCATTTTACGAGCTCGAGAGAGTCTGCTACTGCTGACGAAACAGCAAACCCATGGGGCCATAGGCGTTAACAGTAAATCAAACCAGCACAAGTGATGGGAGATCGTACTGGTATATCGATATTAAATTATTAATATCTGAAGATTCTGAACATTAGAATAGTGATGTGACGAAAATAACGTAACGGTTATAAATAACGCATATCAAAAAGTAACTCATACAAAAAATAACGATAACTTATTTCTGTTGAAAATATGCGTTATTCGAATACGTTACAAAATAACGCCTACTAAGAAACGTTATTTTGTAACGCATTCGAGTAACGCTTTTGAAAACGGTTCTTTTCATACCTCGGTATTCGTTCTTTTGTAACGGGTTGGAGATTGGAGATGCTTTCGGAAACAGTTTCTTTGTATTTATTCCTTATTTCGCAAGGAGTTGGTGTCGCACTTTCGGTTCTTCTTTCATGAAACAGTTTATTATATAGCCTATACGTTATGGAAAACGTTTGCATGAAATAAATGAATATGATTTTTTCGTATATTCGTTGTGGAATACTTCTTTCTCATAGGGCTGGTTGTATATAAACATGAGTTAAGGTTAACTACGGAATTAAGCACTTGTTTACATGTACGCTAACTCTATTGTTAACTCATTCATACACAACCGGGCCTTAGACGAACGAAAATATGTGTTTAAATAAAACATTCCCAAATTTTTGGTCGCATATGACTTTGGAAGGTCTGAATGGTCTATCATTGTCTATTTTGCTTTCTACTTGCTGTAGATGACACCTTGATGACACTAAATGTTTCAATGCAGGTTTTTTCCCCGCACTATTATTGAAATCCGAAACAGCATATTGTAAGTTTTAGAACGCTACCATCTGGTATTTCCGGATGGGCGAAGTTATGTTATATATTCCCCCCCCCCCCCCNNAGGGAGGCATGGTGGTCTAGTGGTTACGCCGCTGGCCAGCCAAGCGGGAGGCCGGGGTTCAAATCCCGTCCCCGTCACCTCTGCTTGGCCGGGTCTTTTTCCGCTTTTCACCCGACATGCCGGAGCAGAATTGCACTCCCTTCTCTGCTCGGGGCCAGGAGAAAAGGTCTGGTGTTTAAGAGGGTCTGCAATGACTAGAAACTACATGAGAGCGCCCTCCCTTGGGAAGCTACCCTTCCCCATACGCCCGTGGACCAGGGCGTTGCGACGAAAAAAAACTGTATGTA
The DNA here is from genome assembly GCA_000934665.2 of Catajapyx aquilonaris. Taxonomy (NCBI): domain Eukaryota; kingdom Metazoa; phylum Arthropoda; class Diplura; order Dicellurata; family Japygidae; genus Catajapyx; species Catajapyx aquilonaris. The sequence goes on along the minus strand of JYFJ02002968.1, from coordinate 46,781 downwards.
AAAAATTGCAAAATAAATAAAGGTCCGTGCAATACCTCGAATGAGGTCCGCACTACCCAATTATTATTAATTTAAATGTTAATAATGATAAACATATCAAACTTGTAATTATTATTAACAGTTTTTCTTTATAGATTCGATTACAACCGGCTGGAGCCATGAAAAATTACCCAGCGCTTGGTAATTACATAAATAGCTAATATCGATAGCAGTTATTTATATTAGTTATTTACAACACGTTTAAATTACTATTATAAATAGCCAATGCCAGTAACGCGTATTTATAACTCATATTTTAAAATAACGGGTAACGTTGTAATCGTTACGCGAAAATAACGTTTTTCCCATCACTACATTAGAATAGATACTGCAATTGGCTATTAGACATTGTTGAGAAGCTTGTTACGCCACTGCTGACGGGTACGCCATATCCTACATGTCTGAGAATGTTCATACGTGTTGAAATTTGATAACAGTTGCATATCTACATGTATCAATTTGTAAACCCGTGTTCTGCACTTCTGCTCCCTGTAAAATTACGCGCATTACAGCAGTAACAATATGCGAATTGTCTATGCGGCCATAAAGCAAAGGTCAACAGGATTTACAGCGTCCCAGAGAAAGAGAAAGAGACCGCAATAATTTAGGGAAAATTTTTAGGTTTAGGTTTAAAATCGGGGGTTTACCCCGGTTGGTATGGCCCGCAGGATTTATCTAGGGAAAATTGATGGCCAGACAACTTATATATCAAATCAAGAGGGTTACGATTTTATTGAGAAGTTTCATGCTTGCTTTTTCATCTCAAACTGGATCAATTTGGTGGCCCTGAAAAGGGCCGTTTTGTGATGCCGGCTGATGTCGATGCGGCAAGGCTGCTTCACCCTCTAATTTAGGCGCGCTCCCCTCGGATGCGGCGGGCGAGCTGGATGTCCTTGGGCATGATGGTGACCCTCTTGGCGTGGATGGCGCACAGGTTGGTGTCCTCAAACAGGCCCACCAGGTAGGCCTCTGAGGCCTCCTGCAGGGCCATCACTGCAGAGCTCTGGAAGCGCAGGTCGGTCTTGAAGTCCTGGGCGATCTCGCGGACCAGGCGTTGGAAAGGCAGCTTGCGGATCAGCAGCTCCGTGCTCTTCTGGTAGCGGCGGATCTCACGAAGAGCCACGGTGCCTGGCCGGTACCGATGGGGCTTCTTCACCCCTCCGGTGGCGGGGGCGCTCTTGCGGGCTGCCTTGGTGGCCAGCTGCTTGCGGGGGGCCTTGCCTCCGGTGGACTTGCGGGCTGTCTGCTTAGTACGGGCCATGTTTCACGGGAGAGCGAGTCGATCCTTCTCGTGCAACGGTCAAGGGCTGAATAAATTTTTGGCGGAAAAATGTGGCCGTTTTATACCCTCCCTAGCCGACCGGCTCGCTCTACGATTGGTCAAAATAACGACGCTCGCTATTGGCTGAATTCTGGCGCCAAACGGGGCAGTTCGGGATAAGTATAATACTCGACGCTAATTACAAATTTAAAAAATAAAAAATAACATGCTAATTACGATCCATTACGTGCAGTGCTGTACCTGATTTGAGCATGTACATGAACTGCATGCCAGCCGTGCCCAACACCTTGAGATCCAGGCAGTACGCTTTGTAATTCAAATAAGTAACGGTCCTTTTTCCGGACCCAAAAGCAGCAGCTGCCCGCCCTCCCCCCNCCCCCCCTTTTTTTTTGCGAGGCAAAAAACTGACGGAACAGAAACTGACTAACGTCTGGAATTTTTTCCGGCACCATTACGCCAAAACCGATTAACGCTCGGTGCAACACGGCACTGTTTACTGCAAATCTCTTGGCAAATCTGGTGCTGCTGTGCCATACAAATTCTAACCAAATGAATCAAATAATCAATCATTGTTGCAAAGCAAGTGTACAAAATAATTGCACCGCAATTTTGACTGGAAAAATGCTCATGCTGTGGCGGGCTTACAGCAAGTACGGGGTAATTGCTCTGTGAAGGACGGCTGTATTAGCATTGTTTACTTGATGTCATGTCTCCTGCTGCTGTGCAGTTAAGTGTAATTAATTATCCACCCATACTGAAAAGCATGTGTGAAAAAACACAGCTGCAGTTTTGGCGGGAAATACTGGCGGGAGGGGAGTTGGTGTTGTCGGGGGCTAGCCCACCACCTCCACCCCTGCCTGTGCATGCCGCGTTGCGATTGGCTGAAAAGTGTCCCCTCTGAGGTCCGCCCGCTGGCTATAAAACGGGCACCAGCCGGCGAGAAATTTTCATTCACTCTCCGACTTCCGAGCAGAGCAGACCGTATCCAGCCAACAAGCAAGCAAAGATGACCGGACGAGGCAAGGGAGGGAAGGGGCTGGGGAAGGGAGGAGCCAAGCGGCACAGGAAGGTCCTCCGAGACAACATCCAGGGGATCACCAAGCCTGCCATCCGCCGCCTGGCCCGCCGGGGTGGAGTGAAGCGCATCTCCGGCCTGATCTACGAGGAGACCCGCGGAGTCCTGAAGGTCTTCCTGGAGAACGTGATCCGCGATGCAGTCACCTACACTGAGCACGCCAAGAGGAAGACCGTCACCGCCATGGACGTCGTCTACGCCTTGAAGAGGCAGGGACGCACCCTCTACGGATTCGGAGGATAAACATCACCGGGTGGTCCTACCGGTAGAACTCAACTGAAACAAACGGCCCTTTTCAGGGCCAACACATTGCTCAGAAAAGAGTGCGATAATATTTCAGGTGTTTGAATAAAGGCAATGACGTCTTTTTATCGGGTTATGATTAGATATGATTGCGCAGTCGTTTGATCGGCAGTCCCCCGCAATGTCCGTCCTGATCGTGCTGGTCCTGTCACTTGCGGCTGTCCAGTCCTCCTCAGTTGTACCATGTTACCGTACGTGGGCTCCAGCACCACCCGAGGATGGTCCGCGCGTGTGTCGCTTCATGGGCGGGGGAAAGTACGCCAAGAACTGGTTCGCACTTGGTACCTGCTCGATGTGCTATCGCTTCGTGATGCCAAACCAGTTCCACAAGGAACTTGGAGTACAGGCCAACCAACGCAATCCGAAGAATCAGGTATAATTATTGCCTAGTAATCCACTGCCAACAATCAAGTGTCACTGGGCATAACAATTAACTATGAAAGTAGGTAATACTCGCTCTGAAATATTCAATATATACTTTTAACCGTTAATCGGAAAATATACCGCATATTAGGTAGAAATTATCAATGAATTTGTGCAGAAATTATTTGCATGCTGAAATGTTCTAGTATGCTGAAATATTAGTTACATGGTATTGCGATGCAGTACATGTTTTATATTATAGAATACATAAAATAGTTCTATTATGTAGAAAATATTAGTTATATGGTAATACACAATAATATTAGCTGCATATGTAGAAATATTAGTTTCATGATATGGAGATAGCTATATAATATGTAGGTAATATTAGCTACTTGACATTAGGTAGAAATATTATTTACATGATATTGTGTGGGAAATATTAGTTACATGATATTAGACCGTATAAAATATAAGTTGTCCTTTAATGAATAAAAATCGTGGTAAAATATTAAAATGTGGATGTTTCTAACTACAGATGTTTGCATTGCGATTGAACATGACGCATTGCCTTTGGGCCAACCGGAGTGATCCGGAGGCGGTGTCGTTGATCAGCGAGACGTTCATAAGCGGAGATGAGGTCCAGAAGTGGCTGAGTTGCTGCGAGGCTGCGGAGGATTGCTGCTCCAGGATGGCTGCTGGGGAATTGGGTCCAGGTGGGATGGATCCAAGCCGTACTTGTCCGGAGCTCTGGGACAGTTGGGCCTGCTGGAGAGCGTCGCCTGAAAACTCGGTGCAGAAGAAACCATGCCCTAGTTACATATTCGTTGGGGATGCGCCTACTTGTAATGGTACGTACAGGAGCAACCTGTACCGTAACGAGCCCACTGACACATTGCATTGTAGTGTACGCCGAGAAGTACTGTTTGGACCGAGGCAAGTGGAACCAGACGACAAACTACGACCCGTGCGGCATGGAAGGGACTAACTTGACGTACCGTGCACACTGGCATATTCACGTGCACATATTCTCACTGATATTGTCCATCCCAGCACTCGCAATTCTGCTAGGGTTCAAGTAAGTACTGCAGTCATGCAATATGCAAACGTATCATGCAAATGTCCTGCAGATCGCTGCGGAACACACGTAACATGGTCCACTGCCAGCTTCTGCTGGTCCTGATCCTGCGTGGCGTTGAAGTGATTCTGTACAAGGGACTACTGATGCTGCCTAAGCTGTACGGAGTCAAGGATTCGCTGGTGGACATGGATGGATGGCAGTGCCGTGTCATTGTCTTCCTGGACAAAGCAACGCCGTCCTTGGTATTCTCCTGGTATCTCTGCGAAGGGATATACCTGCACCATCTTATAATGGCTGCGTTCAGAGAGTGGAAGAGGCTCTGGCCGCTCTATGTCATGGGATGGGGTAAGTAGGCTACAGGTACTGGTACGCTTGATGATAATTGAAATTCGCTCCATGCAATTTGCAGCTGGAGGTTTGCTGCCGGCACTGGTATGGACATTCGTGATGGTCGGACTTCACGTCAAGACCTGCTGGCTGGCACCACCACTCCAGTACCAGTGGATCACCGATGGACCCCGCTTGTTGGCTCTAGCCGTCAACCTAATCCTGCTGTTGGACATCACCCGAGTGCTGATCACCAAACTGGCCATGGATCACAGTCGGAAAACAAGTCACTTCAGGTACCAACCAGTACTGTGTACGTGACAATGTCTAATGTCGTTTGCCTACAGACGAACGGCGCAAGCGGCTTTCATGCTGGCGCCAGTGTTTGGCCTGCAGTTTCTAGTGACACTATTGCGACCTGAGCCGTCCGATTGCCTGGCCGAACAGGCGTACTATCTGGCCAGCTACATAATAGATGGTCTTCAGGGTGCGATTGTTGCCCTCCTGTACTGCTACTTCAATCGCGAGGTCAGTATTTCATACACATGTAGCGTATGGTATGGCGTACTTTAACATTTGCCATTACAGGTCCAGATGACAGTGAAACGTACTGTCATTGCCTACTTGTCCAAGTGGTGGCCAAACCTGATGAGTCACGCAACTGCAAGTGCCGTCAACACCACTGTTTCACGAATGTCAATGTCCGAAATCTCTCCTGGGAACAGAAATTAGGCCACCACTTAACACTTCAATTTCGGCAGTAACAGTATTTCGCTTCAGCACTTTTCAAAAAATCTAGTGTCAATGTGATTATTATGTACATATTACGAATGTCCATATCGGTACTTATTTTGTACTCGTGGTGAAACTCGCATGTTACTCAATCAGTAGCTGATGCAGCTAAACCCAGTAACGGTGCAGATGAAAATATTAATATAATTTCATTGTAACGTGTAAGCAATAAACAGAATATAGACAAAATGTGATAGACTTCGTACAGTGTGTTAATTATGATATCTCGGCACAATACTGGAACTTGTAATGTTCTTAATTAAGTATAAGAATGATTGCGTACAGAATGCAATTTATTAACAAGAATTAGCTGGTGAAACAATGCCACCCTTTAACAGGTGCGAAATATCACCTGATAACTGGAAACGTGTCTACTTCTCCAGCTGCTTCACTAGGACTGGAATGCGTTGCTTCACATGCGCCAACAGATCGCCCTGGAAAGACAACAACAATTTAATGGGCATAAATTTGCCAGCACTCGTAAGGAATTTAAAGCCTCACCATCGGGAGGGTCTTGAGGTGCGAGTACAGTATTCCCCACAACTTCTGGTCGTCTATCCCGAAGTCCAAGGCGAAGTTAACGAGAACTGTGATTGCCTTCTGGTTGGCCCCTTGAGTTCGCAGGACACTCCATATCACGGCCCCTTTGTTCACCACCTTCAGTGCTTCAGGAGGGTAAGCCGTCCGGAGTGATCCCAGACGGACAGAGTGGTACAGCACCATTATGTCATGCCTTTAAATTAAAAATTCATGTTACTGTGCCGCTAACATCTTCAGAATTTGGTTTCAATTAATGCGGACACATCATTTCCGTATTTGTCATGGCATCTGCCAATGACTGACCTGAGCTCTGCCTCGTCAGAAATTCCATCATAGTCCATCAGTTTCTGTCGACTCTCCTCATTCGTCCACAGACATATCATGGTGCAAAGGCGCTTAGGAGCCGGAGATTCCGCATCCATAGCTACTGACATCATGTGCATCAGGCACAGGCTGTCTGCGTCTCTCGGCAGCAATACTATTATCCTGCAAATAAGGTGTACTTACTTAAACGATTCAGCGGTGCAAACTTAGCACGTATCAAACAAGAAGACGCACTTGGCCAAATACATGGCAAAGCCTTCTCCGTTTGGTGCCAGCTGTGACGCCAAGTGAAGCCACTCTTCCAGCAGCCGCATTTGGAATTGAGACAACGGAGTGGACACCTTCTCGGATATGTCCATCACCACATTCTTAAGGCCTGTCAAACAAGTAATGTCAATATTTGTGCTCATAACGACTCCGGTGATCAAACCCACATGATATCTCCTCAACGGTCACATTCGAATTAAGCGGGTCGCAGCTCTTGTACAGGGCCATTATTAGGTCTTCAGGTTTCCCGATCAGTTCAAGAAATTGGGGTGAATCAATCCTGTTCTCTTGCAAGATCAGTTCCACGCTCAGTTCTCTCAGCCGCGAGCTCATCTGATTAAACACATGAGGTCGTGTAGCACATGTAAACATTACGTAAAGTACGTCACATAAATTTGTCATTGCTACATGCAAAGTTATACCTTCTGCAGTACTAGCCGTGAGTGTTCGCTGCTGTCGATTCTGAGGGCCGATTCAGCCATCTTAACCCTTAGTCTGGCTGCCTTAACCTTTGCCCTGCCCAGGGGCAACTTGTTGGTGACGGTGTTCACACAAGCCAGAGCCAGACTCACGTCCTTTATGTGCTGGACGCAATGCTCTATGCTAGTCACTACCTCATCCATAAGGTCCTCGCTGCCTTGTTCCAAACATTCTTGCACCTACAATGTCACATTTAAACGAGTGGTCGTTTGTGAAGTAATTGCGCAAAAACAGACTCACAGAATTCTGAATGGCCTGCGCACACAAGGTATCGGCCGGCTGCTTGAGAAGCACGGAAAGCTGCAGCCACAGATTTATGTTGTTCAGACTCAGCTCCTTATCTGCGAAAAGAAGCGCACGGTTGAACTTGGCTTTATTCTGGTAAACGGAATGGACTTACTGATGATCTTGCACACCACTTCTTTCTGGAGCATCTGGTGAAAGGGCAGGCGAGTCGTGGCCAACACTTTTGCAGGGTTGTTTCCTTCCAGTTCCGTCAGCTTTTCGTGCTCTCCGGGAAGGCTCCGACGCTCATAATTCCTTAGGAATGCGAGGAGCTCCGATCCAGTCTTGATAAATTTCGATATGTCGAAACCAGGAGATGACGGAGCTGCACTGATCGCATTGAGCATCCAGGAGAGAGCCTCGTAGTTGTAAGGAGACACTTTTCTGAACAGCTTTACTAAGGAGCTGCTAGATCCTATCTGCACGGAGAGTTTTTCCCAAACGGACTCGGCCCTTTCAACAATCGCATAGATATCTGTAAGGCAAAAGAAAATTTCAAATATTCACACATGTTGGCACAATATCATTATTGTTCTATATATTATTACAGACACTTACTCATAATTAATGCATGTGAGTGTCCGAAATAATTCAATATATGCACACTGCTTACTTGAATTTCCATCGGAATCTATGTTGATGGGGCAATCATGCAGAAGGTACGTCAAATGCCCCTCCAACGCTGCACCGATATCAATGGAGAAGTCGTTACAAAACTGGCATATCGTCTGAAGCTTTGCGTCAGTCCGGGAGATCAACTGTCGGAGGATATGTGAAGGTCTCTTCTCACCAGTAAGGAAGCAACCTGAAATAAGGGCATTGTAATGCGTTTATTTCCTGATTGTTCCCCGTAATAAAACAGCTTCAAAGTAGGTTTAAAATTTAGTAATGTTCTTTAAACGAACCCACCTATTCCATCCAGATTAAAGTGTGCAAGAGACAGTCCCCATTGCGCTCGGAGGTGAAGAAGACTATATTGCTGGAACACTTCCTCTTCACGTTCAAATTCCATTCCCAATCTCGAGAGGGACAGCAGATGGTGAGGATCAGAGCCGAGTCTGTAATAGATTAACTATACAGTTTGTAAACTTGATCGAGTTTCTGAAAAGTAACAAAGCAGATTGGGGAAAACTGACCTGCGGACTCCACTTTGCAGCAGGGATGCAACTTTTTCCAGTGGGATTCCGCATAGTAAGCCATACGCCAGGGTAATGTCCGGTTCTTCCGCACAGATTATCTTCTCCAGCAAAACGGTAACAAGTTTTTCCATGTAGGTCACAGTGTCAGGGTTAGGGACCCCAAAATCCAGCTGCAAAAAGGAGAACATGTGACGTTTTCCGGTTGCATTTATGCTTAAATCACACATCTTCCAAATGGACTAACATCGAAATCCCATATAAAATATTACAAACGCTACTTACCCCTAGTAGCGTCTGTGCCGTTATTAAAACTTGCAAGACCCGCAATGTCAGAAAGTTTTGGCCATGGTACATCAAAGTGATCATGTTGCCAAATGGCGGTGGGCTCAGCAGGGCCTGTGAAAAGGATGGTTTCAAAATCTAATTCCTAAATTTATTTTAATGTGAACTTACAGTCGTGCTGCCAGGTGTAGCACCGTACTGCAACTCACATTGCATGATGACAGCCACGTCTAAGATTGAAAAGCATTATTTTCAGACACAACCGTTTCGTTTAGGGCTTAACTTACCTACTAGCCATTTGACAAGAGGGCTGAGATCACAATCCATGTAATGCAAGGAAATATCTTCATAGATCCCTTCAAAGGACCATTCCTCGTAGGGATCCCTCTGATCAGATATGTCGGCAACAGTGTGATGGAGGTCCACCAGAAGTTGGCACAGTTTGCTCATCCACGACATCAGGGCCAAATGAGCTGAAACAAAAAGTGCAACACATACATAAAGCATAATGAATAGGCTACACTTCCTCCCTTCCGTATAAATTACTAGGGCAATTTTCACGTCCGTAAAATACCAAGGATTCAATGGACACTAGTCCACTCGTCATTATACAAATTTTGTTGGAAATACACTGCAGTTGAGATTAGTTTCTTTCAGATAGTGAGGCATGCGAATGACTATTTGCTTCATTACCTGGACTGCAGTATGTGGCGGAGTAGCTGGCGTAATTCATTATGGAAGGGAGCTGACTCGGATCTCGCTGCTGCAGCCAATCGGTCAGAAGCAGAGGTATGGCTTCAGCTAATATATCCGCTGCTGGTTGGTTAGGTACAAACGGCTCCAAAAAACTAGGAACACAAGTAACAAAAAATAATTTATCTTAATTACTTCTGGACTGCGCAAAGTCTCACCTCAATAATCCGATGCCAATGGTCCCCTTTCCCTTCTTTGCAAGTTGCAGCGCAACTTTTGATGCCACTTGTATCGGAGAAATCCTGAGAATGTACGCGACTTCCAGAGCCTTTTGGTAGCACAAAAGCACAGACGATCCATTTAGCATGCATTCCAATATGTCTTCCTTTGTGGATTCCACACATTTTTCCGTGACTGTCACCGGAATTCCACAGTCCCGTTGACGTTTTATGAGCTGTAATTAGAGCACTGTAAGTGCACGCATGTAATGTTGGAATGTTTAAAAAACTTGTCAATAAGTGAACTACCTCAGTTGCTTCTTCTCCGTTCACAGTGGCAAGAAAAGAACAAAGTGAAATTTATAATTTAAAATCCAGAACTATGCAAATGGATTTTATCAATAGGAATTCCACGTTTTAAAATCTTACGCTTGGAAACGAGTACTGACATAGGTGAACCTCTATTTAAAGATGTTTTGAGCTATCACCACTTGTTTTTAATTGAGGAAATTCCTGACGAACTGCAGTGGATATCACATCCAAACTATTTCAGTACTCGGATAATGTGTAAGTTGTGAAGCTAGAGTACACGAAGAAATGCTTAGTGATCCCGACTCACCTTGTAAGGCAGTAGAATCTGCAGGTCTTCAGGCGGAAGGCGTTCCAAAAAGTCGACCCACTCCTCGCAAAATCCCCAGTCCAGCCACTTTGAGAGACGAGGCAGAATAAAGTCCCGTAGGAGCACATACTGCTCCTTTCTCTCGTCATCAGCCTGCATAGAATTGACACAACACACATCGCTACCTTGCTCAGTTTGGAAACTTTCCATTTATACTAAGGATTGCCTGCGATAAATTTTGAGTCCGGGGAAATGCAATAAGATCATGCGAAGGCATTCAACTTACCAAGAGCACAAATTTTGAAGCAATCAGAGACAAAAACCTTCTGCAGCAACCAGCTCTTCTCTCTGCGCGTACAGTTAGCAAAAACTCCTCCAGATTCGCTTCATCCCTGCAGCACAATCATACGCAATTATAGTGAGGTACTTGGTTCACTCTTACAGCAAACTTACCCTTCTTCCATTAGCGTCTTGAGCCTCATGGCAAAAACCAAGTCGACTGAGAAGCAATTTGAAAAGCGAGCCACTTCCCCAGCATCTTTTACCGAGTCTTTCCCATTTTGCTTCAGAATGTACTGAACCATAGTCTGCAAAGAATCATCGAATCACCTTGTCCTTCCCAAATATCACATTGTAATTACCCTGTTAGCAACATGCAATGGTAAATTTATTTGACAAAATATGTGTTGAACCTAACCTGCGATTGCCCGATACTGTCCAGGTCGAAATGCCATTTGCCATACTTTCGCATGACCTGCTTGACGCTGACCAGCTTCTTTTGCATGGATATCTGTTCCCCGTATGGGGTAGGAAAATTTCCACCCGATTCCGCCAGGGAAGCAATTCTTTCACTCCATGGAATAGGTGCCTTCTGCACAATGCTAAGAACAGCCTTGGCTCTCGTCTGAAGGAGACAACACCATTAAAAATTAGTACAGTCCTCGCAGATGCCTTTACAAACATAATTTGAAGACGTAACGTCACAATGATTTAACATTGTACATGTGAGTACTTGCCTGAACATCTTCAATGCATTTGTACAATGACAGAAGGCGGCTCTCCCAAGATGTTACTGCAGCCAAGTTGAACTCCTCAATGCAGACAGATTCCTGCATTTACGGAGTCATTAGTCACGGACTCAAATTGTTAACAAGGATTCTAGCCATACCTCAATGTAGTGAAGAAGTGCGTCTTTGATGTGCAGTCCATGCTTCTTCACAAAGGGCTTCAGAAAATTGGCGACAAAGCTGGGAATGTTCGCATCGTCCATCATTGATTCCAGCATGAGAACTACAACGCTCAGTTTATCATCCTGCAGGTATTGTCCCAAGGTCACGACCACCCCATATTTATCGTCCAACTCCTCCAAGTCCTTCAGCCCTGAGATGAGCTGATAGGTACGCTGGAAGACATCATCTTGGGCAAAGTAAGTCAGGAGATCCAAGGGTGCAAGTGGATCAAAAGTGGTCTTTCCCGTCTCCTTCAAGATGGCCACTATTTTCTCCAGAAAATCCAGGGCATTCCTCGGCCATTGTTTGGGCTCCTTAAACTCAAGGTTCCTAAAAACATCAGGGTGGTGACGTTAGTTCAACTGCGTGACACAAAATGTTGGGAAAAAAAGAGGACCTTACTTAGCCATGTCGTGCACCAAAGTGAGCAAGTGTGGCAGTGCTTCTATGTGCTCTACGGCCACACCAGGCAACAGCACGGCCAGCCATTGTAAGAGAATATCGCAAGGCAAATGCAATGCTGGCATTAAGAGTGACTCGGCTGAATCTTCTGACACAACATGACTCTTGCAGCTGGGATGACGCTGCCATATCACGATGGCTCGGTCCAATTCGCCCTGTGGTATTGAAATCGATTATTGACATTGTCGGTAAGTGTCTAATTTAGATTACAATTTGTAATCAACACTTACATCATAGAGCAATTGCTGGCAAATATACACCAAGTCAGACCGATAGAACTGCTGCCACAAGTCGAAACTAGAGGAATCGTTTGTGTCCCACAGCAACTGTATAGTTTCCAACTGGTACAGCTGATCCCACAACTGTTTTTTCACCGCCAACTGGCTCTTGTCATTGACCTGAAATGATGAGGAATGTCTTCAAAAATTGCACACCTAACAAACGTTTTAAAGTAATGCAGAAAAATCTCAGCGGTTGACACCAGAGATGCAAAAATTATTCCGGCATGACGTCTAAGTGGATGTGATAGCCTACTTTAGCGGTGAGGCAAATAAATATATGCGGACCTGCTCTCCCCGCTTAGCCCCGTATATCCAGAGATCCCTGGTATCCTCATGCGAAGTCAGCAGTGTGGAGGCACACTGGTCCATGACAAACGAAACGTCTTGAATTCGGTCCAACGTCTCCAAGAGCTGAGGAAGAGTGGAATCAGGCCCCCATTTGGCCAGCGCATACATGGCTGCCTCCTTCTGAACTTGCTGCATGTCCATGTTGAACGTCATGGCCATCTTCTCCGCTTCCGTAAAACGAGCGTGACGGAGAAGCCGTTCCATCCTCATCTCCAGTGTCCCCTCTGTCACCTCTTGGAGACACACCTGCGATTCACACATTTCATTAGCTACTGACAGATTCAAATGTGTCTGAACCAACTGACCTCCGTGACAATGCCAGTGTCCTCATCTTCATGCCCTTCGAGAAAGAAGAGCCTGTCCTGTCCGCTGGGAAAGTGTGGTAAGGTCACCAGTCGGTTGACGGCCACGCTGTGCTCAATGACAAATCCTGGGGCAACAGCCACCCTGATCTGATGGTCCGATGTCAGCAACAAAAAGCTCAGCTCCTTCCCACTGCTCTCCCCGAGCCAGGAGAAGTCAGTCACCCTGTGCTCTTGCCACACGTCACACACAACTAGTAGTTCCATCAAGAACATATGCAAACAGCCACACTCAGTCAGGCCTATCACATAACTGGAAGTGAGAAGCATTGTTACGAATAATAATTTCCAACGTGTCCTTTTTTTTTCACTCGCAAATCGTAAAAGAGCAAAACTAAATACCCATGTTGCGGAATGGGGATGACTTTCTTGATAGGCGTCTCCGCCAAGTAGTGTTCCTGCACAACCACTACTTTGGTGCTCAGATTCACCAGTGCAATCTGCCGATCCCACGTGGTTGCAATCAAGTGATCTGAGCCACAGTGTTGGAACGACACAGCTGTCTTAAGCTGCAATACATTTTCAAAATATTAATACAATGGTGTAATATGAAGCATTATCATGTACTAGTGAAACAATTAACAAACCTTCATTCCATCCAGGACGTCAATGTCTTCAAAGATCATCCCTTCCTGCAGTTTGGACGCCTCCTCAAACTTCCCTCCTCCTAGGAGCTCCGTCATCAACTCAAACTGCAAGTTGGTAAATCTGCCGTCCAAACAAACAAATACATAAATATTATGTATATAAAGGAAAGTTCGTTTGTACTGCACATGGCAACAGGTCTCCATGGCTACGGGTTACCATGGCATCAAATAAACACTGATTGTTGAAACAGGCCATAGGGCGAATGTGCTCCATTGCTAGTAGACAACTAAACAAATAAAAGTAGGGGAGTGGCGCTGCGTCATGTATGCGCCCATGGATGGTAAGGTCACGGGTTCAATTCCCCCCCGGGGTGCCCCCCTTCATCTCGTGCAGAGTTGGGTCGTCTCTGGCTTCGTCTCGGGTGGAATTTCCGACAGACTAATCCACCCGGGGGAGTTCACAAAACGATCAAGCAACGACATTGCACTTGCACATCCCCTCCCAGTCACCCTGCCCTTTGACCGGAGCATTTCGAAAAAAGGGCCCCCAAAAGGGCCAGCACGGGGTATTTAAAATAAATAATAATAAAGAAATTAACAAATAAATAAAAGTACCATTAGTATTACACAGTGACAAGTTACCTGAGAATCTTGCTGTGGGTCCCTACAACTGTAATGGCTTCGGTGTTCATGTCAACGGAGCAAAAGGCTGGCTCTCCTTCTTCAGGGGCGGGCATGGCCTGGCGGCAGACCACTGTGGTCCCATCAGGAGTGTACACCAGGTTGAGCGCACCGTTGGACAAGGCCAGAAGCAAGAACAGGCCGTCTGAACTCCACGCGCTGCAATCGACGGAGTGGCTGAGACCAACGCACTGCGACTCGCAAGAGCCGGAGTCGAACAAGACGAGCTGGGAGGTGCCGTCCTGACTCGAAATGAAGACGGCCACCATGGAATCCTGGACCGACGCATGCACCTCAGGATTCGACTGAACCTGCAACCGACATGAACAGGTACCCAATCACTCTACAGTACCCTGCAGACAGACACACACACTCACATCATAGTTGGTGAGGTTGAGCAGCCTCTGCACCTGCAAGTGAGGCGTGCTCACTGCCCTGGTGACACACGCATCGCTGTTCGGGACATTCGCTTCCCACATCTTTGGAGCACTGGACCTAATGATTGATGATGATTATGATGATTATTTGCTTGGAATTTGCGTCCCACGGCTACCCACTGCCCGTAGCAGTGTTGGGGATGGGTACTTCTCAATCGGCAGCGGGCATAGCAGTGGGACGAGCCATTAAATCGAACAAAGAAGGACAGACCTTCGGAGAAAGAGCTGCAGCCGACTAGCCGTTCGCGCCAACTGAGGCCGGGTGCGTTCAGTTGGTGCGGATTCAGATTAATGCGTGACGTCACACAGTACTCGAGCAATGTGGGGAGCAGAGAATGGAAAGGAAATGGTCGGTAGAAGCGGCTGGTTCGGCTTTGTTATTTCAAGTAGTACACATGTTCATGCCTATATGAATATGCAGTGCATTCTACTAATACAGTAACTGCACATGATCGAATTGTTGAATAATTTTCGTAACGGCCAACTGTCACTTTCCTTACATGCCTGAGAGAACTGAACACACCCGAGTAACGACTTCCGGTCCGTTCCTTTGGACACAATTAACACGAATTAACAGAATAGTTTTATAGCGTAATCTTTATTTGCTTACTTTATTTTAATTTTAAATGACATTTAAAATTAACCCTAAATCTAATCTAATGAATTTCAAATCAACTTTAAATCAAATCTAATGAATTTCAAATCGAATCGAATCAAATTAATTTCAAATCGAATCGAATCAAATGAATTTCAACTGAAATTGAATCAAATCAACTTCGAATGAAATTGTATTAAATCAATCGCGAATTAAATGGAATTAATCAATTTCAAATTTAATGTAAATCATATTAAATCAATCTTAAAATTAATTTCAATCACATTAGATCGACTTTAAATTTCATTTTAAATTTTGTAATTAATTGTAATTATTAATTAATATCACCGAAATTATGATATACAACTACTGATTAACTTTCCACTATAACCAGCTATAACTTATAAGTATTAACAGACAGTAACTTGTAATGTTAACAATAACATTCGTAGGAAGATGTGCGATTATTTCTAAACTACATGAGGTGAACATACCGTCGATACTGACTGCGGGTATTTTATCACCATTATTTGAGACAACATTTTTGCATTATTTAACCGTCGATTTATAACCTTCTTCACGTGTCGTGGTACATATCTTATCAGCAGGATTACTATACAAGTTCAGGAATAAATTCAAAAAATTTACATAAAATTATAGGCTATAATTAAAATTGAGCTTCTGGGGCTGGATCCATCAAATATGTCGTAGTAAATCACATTTTCGTCGTAACCAGTAACCAGAATTACTAATAATTAACTGTACCTATGTATGATTTCGACGCACTTACGGCATTTGATGAGTCCACCCCCTGGAGTTTTATGAAGCGGTATCTATCATGCAACAGTAGGCACTGGTCGGCACCACTCAAACTGTATGAAGTGTAATCTGTAATATTTAACACAGGGCGGGTTTAATTATTATGATTCTCACATTTTCTCACCAATTTTCACAATAATTTAAAAATATGTGGCTCAACGCTCAAGTTATGTACCGTAACAAAATTTGGACTGTTTCCTATAGTATCAATTACATTCGTGGAAAGTACTAATTGTCTGAATCAATAAAATTATGTAGTCTGATGTATGACGCATTTGTACAAATGCTTCTTAGATATTATCTCGAAGCCAGCACTTGACACCTGCACTCAATTACTTCATATTAAATAGGTTAATAGCTGAAATTACACTCTTTGGTACATACTATTACATCAATCATTTCTTGAGAAATTCTGTCCAGTAAGTGACTTGTCACATTTCGTGAAAATTTGCCAAAGAGCATCGTGTTGCTTACGACACATTGTATTGCTGTGTTGATATCAGTACCGAGAGACATGTTGTTCACAATGGGTTTAAACATATTTATTCTCCTGGTACTTCTGCAAAGCAAATTATTCGCATTTTCAGAACTGGTATGTACTGTACACGCTCATGTACACAATATGCACCATACTTTTTCTGTTACATGAATTGTTGAGCAATTAATTATTTCCAATCATAAAAAGCTTAACATTGCTGCGGTTTCCAATGCGGACCACACTACTTGATAATTATTGTACGAATTTAATGTTCCATAGAATGGTCCCAAGAATAATGTCCGCTTTGCATCCGTCGACGAGGAAGATGCTCATGTGGCCCGCTTTATTTGGGAGATCCTGGAGTCCCATTATCCAGATTGCTCCCTCGGGATGGGACTGGATCATCCGGATCTAAGCAGGCCTCTGGAGGGGATGCTGATTCGGAATCAGGTAACCCGACATCTCCCGATGGTGATCAGCCGGATGCAGTCGTTTCCATTCAAACCTGAGGATTACCCTTGGATATGGAAGTATGAGCACCTCCTTTCCTTCAGGACTCAACCACCGGATATCAGGTCTGGACTATGGCCTGGAGGCACATGCGCACTCAACGTTTTCCTGGTCAAGAATGTATCTAGTGTACCTGAACTTATCATGCACTCGGCAGCTTCGTTTCTGATCAGAAATCTGCACGACCCTTTCTATATACACATGTACGGCACTGGTACCCCGCTCGGGAATGGTTGTTCAAAGATCCAATCCAAGGAATTAAGCTCAAATTAATATCCACTTTTGACCAACGTAAACGGAAGTTGATGTTCCACACTGTCTGTTACTCTTGCGATGCGGGGAAACACACATTTGCACCGCCTTTGTATCACGGTGATCATGTTTTTGCGAGTAACGTGCTCTTTCCTGAACCGCCGCGTTATCAGAACGGTAGCACTTTACATCTCGGTCATGTCGAAGCCATCGACATGGAAGATGCCAGAATGCGGAGAAAAAATGATCAGAAGGTGTCTGTAGCCGAGGAATTTCTGATGGTGTACGAATCTATTTTTAACGTGTCATACGTCATAACAGTTCCGGACATCACAGGGTCTGAACTGCACGAAAACGGAAGTCTTGCCGGAATGACCAGACCAGTCGTGTTTGGAAATCTGGATGGAATGCTCGTCACAGTGCACACTAATGTTTCGGCCAAGGCCACAGCATTGTTTTACCCTGTAATGTTTTGGGACATTATTTTTGTAACGAGAACGCCAAGGTTGGACATTAAGTGGTACGTAATAGTAATGCCGTTCAGTTGGCAAATGTGGATCGCTCTGATCACGTCCGTCCTAATATGCGCTATTGTCCTTCGAACGCTTGATAAATTCCATCGCAAGCAATCCACATCATTTTGCGCTCATGTCTACAGCAGCGTAAAACAACTAATTCGTGTCTACTTAGAGCAACCGTCTCTTGCACTTGATTCTAGTAATTCAATTCCTGTTTTTCTGGCGTTGTTCTTCGCATTTGCAGTGATCATAACTTGCTGCTACAAAACAAAGCTGGTGGCATTCATTACTTTTCCGCCCACCGAGTTTCTGCCTGGGAGCATCGACGAATTAGTCTCGCAATCTAGAATTAAGTGGGGAGCGCCGACAATTTTAGTCCTTGCGATATCAATTTGCGTGGGAGAATCGATCGAGACTGATCCGATGATGAGTGCTGCGATACGGGGTGGGCAGGTAGTACCGAACATTCACGAATGCATAGAACGAACAATGGAAGAAGACTTTGCATGCTACTTGATTGACTTTCTGTACCGCAGAGAGAAAGATTACTTCATGAACAGCGATGGGAGCTTCAACATACAAGTATCTCCGAAGCCTACAATATCAGTGTTCACAGGGGCTTCTACAGGCCGTGATCACATTTACGTTGATCTCCTTAACGAAGTAAATCGTGGAATGGTATCAGGCAACGTACACACTGCAATAGAAGCCCGTGTCAATTACTGCAATTTCATTAAAGAATACTTTAAGAGGATAAACGAAAAGAAGTCTAAGCATGAATCCGAGAGCCTCCTAAATTTTGCGAGATTGGGTTCTACTATTTACATGTGGCTCATCGGAATGATTCTCTCATGCTTCGTACTTCTCCTGGAAATTTTCTGGAAGAAATCAAATTGATTGATTGATTGAATATGACACGTTAGAATGACAATATAAAGAAGAGAATTTACATGCAAAGTTTACTGACTTTTCATATCAAACAGATTGTACAAAATGGAAGTCATTTAATGCTAATTTAATCAACATATTCTCAAGGGATGTAAAACTAACACGACTGGCAGCGTTTACATGTTAGCAATTTGATGAGCGACGTGCAATGATGCGACGAAAACCAATTGTTTGGGGGCGAAAGCAACGATTTATTTTCGCTTCTAAAATTGGTTTCATTGCTCACATGTAAACGTGGCCTTACGCATGCACGACAATGATACGCACATGCAAAAAAGCACCGGAGTCAATTAACAAGTAATGATGTTGTACTGCTTAGCGAGGGCCCTCAGAAAGCGCGACTTCCTTATGTTGGCTGCTTCCCTTTTGATCTCCTCATTGTTGTTGGAGTTCAATTCCAGCAGACCCATCACCTTCAGCTGAAAAGAAAACAAAGTTAGCGATATCGCTACTTCGCCTACCATTTAACCGCACTTACGGCTGCTTGTTTTTTCTGCACCTCCCCTCGCTTGTGATGCAAACAAACCAGAAATTCAAGTACGGTGACGTCCCAGAAGCTGTTGTAATAAAAGTCCATCCCGTCCCCACAATTTTTCTCCTGGAGGCACTTCCATATCAGGGAGTAGTCCGTTTCGGCTTCGAGGAACTGGCATAATACGGCTGCTTGTGTGAAGTAGTCCATCTGCGTGCAGCAGCGGACCATGCGCCGATACGTCTGGTTGTCAAACACCCCCTTGGGCACCTGCTGATTGAAGTAATCGCTTGCCACTGCACCAGCCTCCACGTATCGCCTCATGGCCGACGGGTAGCGACATGTCACTGTTACAACGAAAATTATGCAGTAGTTATGAGTTTGCATTAAGCATTTACTCCAACAGACTAGCGTTATCTCTGAGTTAGATGCATACCAAAGTTCAGATCAGCAGAAATCTTCAGCCACGGCACATTTGTCGGATATAAAGACAGGGCGTGATCCAGCAATGATCCGAGATATTCGCCAGTTAAGGCCAGGTTGTACGACATAGGGCTGCAAAATCATTGAAATGGTTGCGATTGGAATTCACATTGTCACAAACTCATCAAACGCTATAATCCATATGTATTATGACGCATATTACACACAAGTGCATATGAGATGTATTACATGTATCACATCAGCTGAAAATAAATGAGAAGTTTAAACTTGACAACGAGTCATTAAATAGCTTACTTGCTGATTACGGCAGGCCATATATGTATGTACGGATGCTCCAGTGTAATTTCCGCATTTGGTTCATCCTTCAACACGTTATAGAGGCGCGAAAGAAGCGAGATGAGGATGGACAGAACCGTGGCGTCGTACATGTTTTGTATGAATTGGTTGAAAGTGTTGAGGCTCATGCCACCAGTTGCATTGTCTCGCTTCACTGATCCGCCTGCTAAGGTCGCCACTCGCTTCGTAACAAGCGTGTTCACAAACATGGGCGTCACTGAAATGGATACACTTTAAATTAATTTACGAGCACTAACAATCACATTCTCTACACTTGTTATGAATCAACCAGTCTTAAACATTAAAATGTGAAATTGTATTTATAATCACTCTAATTTTTGGATTCTTCAGTAGGATAGTAAAAATGCAATTAAACTTCATACCCATATCCCAAGCGTCTTTGACACTCTTCTTGTTGATCTCCATCTTCATGTGCGCATGACAAACTCCAGCCAAAGCAGTCGCCATTTCCATGTAACTGGACCTGGCTTCCAGTTCAGATACGAAGCTCCACTCACGAACATTGAGCAGCAACGACTCAGCATACTCCACCACTTCAGTCCGAGGGATTATCTTGTCTTTTCCATGCATAAGGAGCTCCTTGCACTTTGACTTCAAGTGGTCCGCATCTGAAACAGAATAATACTGTTTATCGAGAACTAATAATTGTAAAGTATTCATGTACATACTTGTGTTGTTGGGCCAATCGTGGAAGAACTGAATGATGTCCACTAGAAGCGTCTCCCAGAGGATCAGCACGCTCAGTTTGTGGCCGTCGTTTCCAAGCTGTGCCGAGTTCTTCTTAAGTTTTGATTGCACAGCATCCAAAAAGCTCTTTGCCTCCGCAAATTTCTGCAATTTACAAAATGCGTAATTCAGCAACTTGCTCCATGAACAAATGGTTTACTTCCCTATCGGACTGGTGGCTAATAAAAGATTCCGATCGCAACAAATTGACGACTTACCTTCACTACCAGCAGCTCCTTTGATTTGGCCAAGAAAATGTAGCAATAATCTTGAAGATGCCCTTCAGGAAGTCCTAATATGACGCTCTGAAGTGGTATTGGCAAATCCCACTGAAAAAGAAACACATTTAATGTCTCTCTGCAGATATTATTTGTGCGGCTTTACCTTCATATTAAGTTTCAATAAGTTTGTCTGGCGTCTTGCTGCAAGTTCGTCCATGCATTTGGCAATATCTGAAGGGTCGTACGATGACATTAGGGTCTGTCGAAGTTCACCGAAACGTAGCTCGTCATGTCCTGGAATGTGGCCATAATGTTCATACAAAAAACTCATATCGCTTGTTGTTGCCCATGCGATGTGACATACCTTGCCACATATTTTGCTCGTCCTTATCCACACTTGACTTTTTAACTGGCAGTTTCTTCACCTCCACCGCCACACTGTCGAAATCAGGCAACTGAGACAAGTTGCCACACTCCTTAGGTAGATTCTTCACGAATTCCCGAACGCGTTTCTTCTCCTCCGCAGTGGCTGAATCCATCACGTCAGCGAATGCCTCCTTCAGAAAGGTCGCAACCCCTGGTTTTTTGATATCCGATGTGCAATCCCGCACAATAACTTTGTCCTCCAAGACTCTCCGGACTATATTGTGCGCTTGAACTTGAGGCAACAGACTGTCGGGGACTGGCTGCATCTTGTTCGTCACCACTGCCTGGAGATCAGTCTCTAAAACGTCACGATACACCATGCGTATCTCCTTAGTAACGTTATCCCTCCGCAGGATATCAATCATTCCCTGTGAATAGTAATACAGTAATTGCCTGCACTAGTTTTTAAGAAATAACACATTGTGTGAATGTTCATGGATAATGCGGAAGGCTAGTTAATTCTGTATCACATTCAGACCGTTATAAGGCCGCGTTTACATGTAAGCGATTCGAGCAATAAAACCAATTGTTTGGGGCGAAAGTAACAATCACATTTTGTTCCCAATGCTCAGTGCTTCACATTGCTGATCAAATCGCTCACGTGTAAGTGCGGCCTATCAACATGGAGTGCAGCATAATTTTAAAGGATCATCTCGGCTCGCAGAGTAGTTGAACAGAACGTAATTCCTCAGCCAACTTACATTGTACTTGTTTCGGACAGAATTATGAAACTTTGCTGTGGGCGTTTCCTTGATGGCGTTTGACTTGATTCCGCAGGCGATGCAATACCCTTTCATCTCGCCTTCCTTGATGGACAAGTAGTGCGAGGGGCCTTCCAGCTGCTCGTAAAAATTGGCCGCCTTTGAGATGTGATTGCGTGCAGGCTTATAATCCGTTTTGAAGAAACAGAAGCATCCGAGATCGTAGTGCAACTGAAAAGATTTCATATTACTTGACATATGCCTCATGACAGAAAATTAAATGACTGAATGTACCTGGCATGCAAATTCCTCGCTGGACATCTGCACGCCTTTATCCCAGGCATGTTTTGCAACCTCGCATCCTTCTCGGAGCGTAGAAAATGTCTCAAATGTTGGCAGCAATGGCGCTCGTCTGAGTGCCACAATGTTTTCTAATATTGCCACCGATTCATTTGCCCTGCTCTCCAAATTTCTCATGAGTGCTTCGGTTACAGCAGGTGTCACAAAAGCGGGATCTTGCTGCCCTGGGCTGTGTAATCAAGTTTTTAATTCAATTAGCTTATAAACATCTGGCCATAACCATGTAGAATTCATACAAAAGTATGACGCAAAACTTGGACTCACACTGCGATATGCACAGTTCTATCAGGCTTGGACAGCACATGGTGGTTGCGAACTGCCCGCAGGCACCATCGATGGTACAGGCTGACAGCAAACAGGACGTGATCTGGCAGGGTCGACACATCTGCCCCAAACTGGTAAGGGTCAACAGGTCGCTCAGAGGTCACTGTGACCAAGTCTTGAAGCAAAGTCTGCTGCATCTTCAGCGGTATTCTGGGTGACAAAAAGTGCAACAACAGTACGATTAATTCCACCACTGCTTCGTCCTGAAACCACGTTCAATTTTATTAGTTTTTAGTTTTTTTAAATTCCCCCATTTATAACCAGCAATACTTACCTCGTAGTTTGTAAAAAGAGGATGCTATATTTAAATTGCATACTTTTTTCTTTAGACTATTCGGAACAGAATGTCCTTTTTGTACTTAATTTCTGTAGTACGAGTACTTGCTCGTACTTGAACATGTGTCCCCACCACAATGAGACATCAGGCATCTTTAATGGGGTATGTAATAAATAAATAATCAAACAAACAAGTAAACTATTAATTACACAAATGAGTAAACTATTAATTACACAAATGAGTAAATTATTAATTACACAAGTGAGCAAATTATTAATTACACAAACGAGTACATTAATAAGCAATTAATTAATAAAATAGCATAAAATAGTCTATAACTGGAACACAATATTAAATAAGTAATTAAAATTAATAAATAAATAATCAAACAAATCGGAAAATTAATAAGCAATTAATCAATAAATTAGCATAAAATAAAGTAAAATGGGAACACACTAATTAAATTAGTAATTAAATAACTAACGATTAAAATAAATAAGCAATTACAATAAATTAACGATTAAAATAAATATGCAATTAAACTGACTAAATAATGATTAAAATAAATAAGCAATAAAACTGAATAATTAGTGATCAAAATAAAGACATAAATTACAGTCAAACATGGAACATAATAAATTTAATAATCAGTAATTAAAAATAAATAAATAAATATACTGCTTAGTGGCCTGCTTTTAAGGCAACATGCTCTCTCTGCGTGCAATAAGATTGACGGTCACGAATCGCTGCCGCTCACTTTGATCCTAACAAGGTGAGATCCCACTTCAAGTACGATGCGATTTTAAGCACCAGGTACTTGAGTGCCAGCGCCTTCCTGGTTGGCATCTCCTCCGCTTTCCGCTGGCCGTTATTCTCTGCGTCCGGCTTGTCGTTCTCTTTGGACTGGGCATTGGCCAGGAGCTGGACAATCAGTTCTGTCGTCGTTGGATCTGGAAATATTTATATTATTATTATTTTTGGTTTCCAAATTATGGAAGTGTGGCCCAAACCTGGGTTTTCCTTCTTGATGTGATTCTCCAGCAGGGTCTGGTCCAGCAGGAACTCGAACCACAGGATGCGGTTGGCCGCCATTGGAACCGTTCCAGGCCTCATCGACTCATCGACGCTTGGAAATCCAGTTGGCAATCGTCGCTGCTGGAAAAATAATGAAATAATTCAACTGGACAAAAAAAATAAGAAGCCGGCCGCAGGCGCCATCTTGAGTCGATTTCTGAACGCACCCTTAAATCGCCCGTTCCTTCTGACAGGAACTGGAAGGTAAAGATGGCGACAGATCCGGTCCGTTCCTTTGTGTATAACAGTATTATTATTTTTTTCTCAGGGAAAAAGTTGGTGAAAAGTAGTTGAGGACAATTTATTACTTTCGTGACCTTTTCAGGTCAAATCAGGGTGACTGGGGATGAAGTCGGACGCTAACATCCACCAGGACGACGGACAGAACGTGAACAAGCCAAAGGTAAAGCAACTGGGGCTTGAAAACCACTGAATAATAATAAGAGAGTCACTTGTTGCATGTGCCATGTACGTACAAGATGTGAGCATTAATTATAATGCGCAGCTTCATTATAATTATTCGCATGACCTGTTTCCATGCTCTGTTGCTGCCCTGTTGCCATGATAAACTGTGGTTGCCATGGAAGCCAAACTGTGACGAGCAAACAAACCAACAAACTTTGCCTTTTATACATGTGTGTAGTAGATGTAATGTAGCTTATGGCTATGTACAGTGTAGCTTAATATGTAGCTTAAATACATAATTCTTCACAGGGCCGGTTTCCATGAGTTATTATTTTGCTGCCATGGAAACCTTGTTGCCATGATAAGCCATTGCAATGAAAAATTGTTTGCCATGGAAACCAAACTTGGACAAACAAACAAACAAATTTTGTCCTTTATACGCATAGACAGCCTATAATGTAACTAAATGTAATATGCAGCTTAATATAACATGTAACGTAAATACGTAGATTAAAATTCCCTGCACATTTCAATGTACGGTAATGTGTAATGTTTGAATTACAGAGCAAAGCGACTCGTCCTAGACCGGTGTACCTGTGGACAACTGCCGAGGTGCAGAAGTGGCTGAAACGCTTCTGTAGCGATTATTATCCGCTGTACAGCGACAAGTTTCAGCTGGTAATGAGGAAATTGTGTAAGTGATGATTGTACGCTCTCTTAATAATTTTGTTTCCCGTTTCGATGCAGCATGAGGTGTGCGGACGAGCACTGGTTCGCTTGAATGAAGATTCGCTCGAGAGGATGGGGGTAGTGCATCGGCAGCATCGGGAGGTCATCTGGAGGGAGATACTCAAGCTCAGGCTCAAGGCGGACATACTCGAGTTGCAGGAGATGGATAGGAGGAGAGCCTCGCTCGCTAATTGAATTTTTCATGCCTGTGATAATACCACGAGGAATTATTTCTGAGATTTAAAACTAACAGAAGGATAAGACCATTCTATGCAATTCAAACCGTACCTCAGGGCTGAACAAGCCAAGTTGCCACTTTGTCATTTGACATGTTGAATTTAGAATTTAACATTATAAATTTGTAACTGTTTACTATCATTTTGTATTTGTATGCAGATGAAAAATATTGATACGGTCAATCGCTGCATGTTATGTCGATATCATTACTTACATACATACTTGTGTATGCAATTATTGTTAAAAATCACCCTAGCCATTGCATAAAAATTCAAGCACCACTTAAGTCACAATAAACGCGATTAAAAATACATAGGAACTTGTTTAATCACATTGTCATATCAGTCAAACGTCCCTTAGAATATGAAAAATAAAAATACGGAACAAATCTATACAGCAAACAAGAGCATGAGGTCCTCAAATGTACGGCTGCCAACCGGAGAAGAGTCTGCTGAGGTTAGCAGGGTCAACCGCTTGCTGCAACAGAAGATTGACCTGTCCCGTCACACTCGTGGCCGTCCCATCTTCCACTCCCTGCAGCTTTTGCTGGATCCGCAACAGTGCTCTCTCGGCCATTTTGTTGGCACCGCCACCACCAGCAACGGTTCCTCCTGCTGCAAGCCGAAAATTGTAAGCTCACAACCAACAGGGGTATTAGTCGGTGCAACTAACCTGTATCAGGTACATTGAACGACATGTTGCTCTCATCCTGGTCTTGAATTCCCTGAAGCTGGCAGGCCTTGGCAGGCGTCATGGCCCAAGAATAGAGCGGGTCATACAGAAGAACCTCAACAATGGTGAGGAGCACCAGCTTGTGCTGCCTCAAAACCTCCAACGTCAGCTCACACGACCTGAACAAAAAATGAACAGATTTTCGTACATACTGTAATGGCCCTTTCATATGCTGTAATAAGCTAGTTTGAACAAGGAAAGCATTAAACGTAAGCACTAACTTTCTGAAGACTCCTTCAACTCCGCAGACTCCCATACCATCAACAATATCTCTTGTAAGTCGGAAAGGTACAGTCTCAGGTGTTGGCAAAATACGTCCCTGCTCAAACGCAATACCTAAATCACGCACATAACGAAAGCATTTTTAAAATGCAAGCCGTTGACGTTGCAAAAATTTGCTGGACAAACCCTTACCAAAGTCGATGTGGATGACTTCAGCAGTTTCCTTATCAATCAGAATATTCTGCACGTGCCTATCGCCAAGTCCAACGATGTATCCGACAATCGAGGAAGTGGCGATGCTGAAATCAAATTGGCTCCGTAACGCTTGCGATTCATCTTGCGTAACACACATTTTTACAAATACCAATATTTCGACAACAATACTGAAGTTGACTCAAAAATTGATCAGCTCAATTCACACACTCGAATAATTATACAACTGTTGTTGCGGCAGATTCTTTCCAAACCTTCGTATGTAGGCCAGTCTGTGCTCGAACCACACTCCTGGAAGATGGAAGTTCTCCAAGAAAAAGTGATGCAGAGCCGGCTGGAACTTGGCACACACTTCCTGGTAAGCCTGCAGCTTCCTCTGATTAGTCTTGTTTCCTGCGTCCTACAGTTAAATATCGACATGAGTTCGCTGAACACTAAACTGTACGTAACACCAAATACTAACATGAATCGCCAATCGGCACTGCCTGGCTGTTAAATCGCTCGGATGGTACCTTCCATGAGCACCACCTTTCCCGTCAGTTCCAATCAGGTAGTCACCGATCGATTGCGTGTTCTGGCACCATTCGAGTATTCCGCTTCTTTGAGACATTGGAACCACCTTGAGAAATTTTGGATGAGAAATTCTTACATTTTAAAGTCTGTCAAGTAATTTACGACCACAAATTTTTCTCTCATCAAATAGTTACCTTGTACGTTCGGACCAGCAGCTTGCGTCTCCAGGTGTGCTCATTCTGCTGCAGGAGCAGGTTCATGGCAGTAAAGATCTGCTGCATTACGGCATCTTGGCGGAGGTCGTCTTGACCCTACAAGATGGGTTATGAAAGCCCTAGAGTCTCACAATCATGTTGCATCCATTACCTTAAGAAGCTGAGGCCTTTTGACGCCATCGGTTCCTCGGCAAGTGATCTTTTTTGGCGCATTGATACCTCCCACTGACGAGTACGAGTCGTCAAATCCAGTCACTCCTGCAACATCGAACATCAAAAATGGCCTGTGTCACACACTCAATGCGACAAAATACTCACCAATAATGTTCTCGTAATTTCTTATTGGACTCACTGGAACAGTCACTGTCGGTATGGCCACATTCTCCATGTTCCTCAACCTCAGAAGCTTCAAGTCGCTCGGTATTTTAATTGCTGTAAAGTTATGAAATGCATTATATCAGTATCAACACAAATAAATTTCTGTTAAAAATGCTGCCATAAGATAAATCCGATGGTTTAGTCACTTGATCGCTTGTACGACAGACTTCATGAATTTTATCCGTATTTTACCTGGACTTCAACGGGACGCTTCCAAGTGACTAACCCCTCGGATAAATCACAGTCAGTAAATACTAACATTTTCCAACTGGAGTGCCCTGGTCCACGGGCACATTTGCCAGCCTGATGAGAGCAAGAAAAAAATCCTCCATACTGCTAACCAGCGAGGCCATGCTTCCTTTCTTGAGCTTCTGAAGAATCTGTCTGGCCGCAACCACCCTTCCTTCCTCGACCTTTGCCCCTCTTCCCACGCTTGACCTTCCTCGTCCAACCCTGGGAGACGGAGGCTCCACCTCATCAGCATTGGAGTGGGCCAGGGCCATTATCACAGGTAGAGCGTGATGAGGATGATCCTTAGCACATCTCACTGTCAACGGCAAACATTTTTGGGTTACACCTCTTTGGACCGATAAAAGATGTAACAGGTTATCACGCATCATATTTTTCCCGAGAATTTCCCGCTTACTTAGCAGTTCGGTGAGAATTTCCTGGAACTCTCCAGAGCCGTTTCCGACATCCAACCTGGCAGCCATCTGATATAAGAGAGGAACGAACTTGTACGAGGCCACAGATGGCAACCCTTCTTTCAGTATCTCGTCGATGAACTCGAAACTGTCGCTATCGTGAAACCAGAGGGCTACGATCCTGAACACAAGCAGGTCGTGCTTGTTGTTTTGCGACAAGCCCTGCAACGAAAAATCATATTGAACATCTGGAAAATTTGCTGTCAGAAAAAAAAAAAAATCACATATCAGGCCGTGTTTGGGCAATTCCACGAAAGGCGGCCATATTGTCCGTACGTAACGCAGGTTTTGCAGACATGTACTAGCGTATTTTATTGTAACAATACCCACACATTACATGAAATGGATTAAGCATGCAGTGCATGCATCCTGGCATTGTTATAATAAAATACTCTTGTGCAACACTTGCGTTACGTATGGACGGCTGCGCCATGGAATTGCCCGTTTACATATCAGTAATTTGAGCAGCGATTTCGCCCCAAACAATTGGTTTCGTCTCCGATCATATCGCTCGCATGTAAAAGCGGCGTCACATCTGAATGGTTCGGATGTACTATACAAGTTCAATTACCTTCAGGTAATGTCTGAGAGCCAGCTGGAGATACTTCCGTCTCTCTTCCTTCATGTTTTTGATCTCCGCGTGGTCCAGTTCCGCTTGCTTCCTACGTATCATCATCGCCCGTTGCATGTCCTTCGATCCGTTCTTTGTCCCAGTTATCTGACTATGGAGCCTGTCAGCTTCTTCCTTGGCCTTTCTAGTCAGTTCCAACTTGGCCTCGTATGTTCCTGATTGCATGTAATCCATTATTACTTGGTGCTGGGCGTCTGCGTACTTGGCCAGAGACAAGTGCGCCCCAGATGCTGCCGTGTCCTCTCTTTTCTCTCGCAGGTTCACTGCCACTTTGAGGTACTTTTCCAGGATGTCCATCGGGCTTTCGGCTTTGCTCTCAGCGAGCCAGTTGCCGTACAGCTCTAGGGTTCTGGTGGAATTAACAAAATGAGTGAATTGAACACATGAATAACTTTGCTTATTCTTACCTTGCCAGCAATGTTGTGTTATCCGGTTCCAGGCTAGACAAGAGACCTTTGATGAGGTGTCTTCCACGTTCATGATCTTCTTGTTTCCATGCTAGCAACGCACTCTCTAAGGTGCATAATTGCGGCATTGTTGTTTCTTGTGACTTCAGATCCCAGAGCTGCCGCTCTGCCACTTGGAAGAAGCCAGCTTTCCTTGCAGACGATGCAAGACTAAGCTGAATTTTGCAAGTCAAATCTTGGAGGTGCCTCTGGCGATCAGTCCTGTTTAAAAATAGTATATTCATAATGTTATACGTAACACGGCAGATGGTGTTTCATATTCTTTAAATGTTTTGGGAAGGGAACCAAGTAAAATCTGTTGGCTTCTTGATATTGACACGTTGGCCGTAAATACAGAAACCTTTGCAAACCTTTGGAAAATGTCCACAGAACGGAATGACTCTGCCACAGAAAGGATTTACTTATTGTTTCTGGATCAGAACTTGAAGTTTTTTTGGAATGTGCCATCGAGGACTCATATGAAGCTTGTTGAGTTTGACATTTGCGATGATGTCAGTCTGTTGTATATGTCAAATAACCTCATTTGGCAGCCTTAAAACCAACAGGTCGTTAAAGACTACGCAAAAGATAATTACCCGGCAACTTGCTGCAACTCCTTCAACGCAGCCAATCTTGCAGAAACAACCAGCTCCATGTGCTTGAAGTCGGCCACGCACTTGCTCTCCTTCTTCCACTGCTCCTCTGCCTTCCTCAAGTCGAGTGAATCCACTCCTACAGCCAGCTGCTCCATGCTCTGTAATGTCTGCAGCTTTGCCAGCAGCGGGTACAGAATCTCACTGCTCTCCAATCCGGCCTTCATCTGGGGCAACAACCCAAGCCTTGCAGCCCTCACTAGTTCCACGCTATCTACCACAGAGTTGGAAGAATGCATCATTTGCAGTGCTTGATATAAACACTGGTGGAATCCCGGTAAATGAGATTCTGAAGAGGCGGCATATTCCACACAGTTTGAGTCCAGGTCCCACTGGCCAAGGCGCCACTTGCATTCGAAGCGGTGCTCCGAGAGTTCCCTAGTGTCCAGTTGCTGCTGCTCGAGTTCCACATATGAGTCCAGGAGGTGGAACAGTCCGCAAGCAGCAAGAGACTTGGCAACACCTGAAAAGCAATATGAAATGTACATCACAGGACTTTCCCATTTAAAAATGTAGCTGAAATTAACCACAATTACGAGTTATGCACGTAACATACATTCAGTGCAACATACTAGAAAAACAACTAGGAAAACAAAAAATAATCGAATCTAAACATAGTGACGCTTGTCCTACCTGCTGGTTGCCTTGAAATTGGTTTACCCATCATCAGATCGTAGCAACAGAGGGCTCTGTGCCACTGCCCTTCGACTTCCAGCTGGTGCACTCTGTTCTCCAAATTTCTCGCTTGGTTATTGCCGCATCCAAAAACAGCGTCTGGTTCTACCATCTCGCAGTATGCCTATGCAACGATTTCAGACAAAACCAATCACAAACAATATTGAAGGAAATGAAAATGTACGTACACTACACATTAATTATTTTCCAGGCTGTAATGTCAATAAGGGAATTACATTGCAAATATTATGCATGTCTTACTAATGTCTGAGATTAAAGAGAATGCACAAAAAATAATGTTAATTACCTCCATTAGGATGGATTGCACGTATGGTCCCTCGGAATGATTTGAATCACTTAAGCTTTCCAGAGCTGACTGAGTAGAACTGACGCTTGACTCTGTTGTACTATCTTCACCACTTCATGGAAATTAAATAAAAATATTATGGACATGTACCCATTTTTACCTTCGAGATTATTCTTCAGAACATTTACAAAGAAAATTACATACCTCACTTGCTGGGCGCACCAAATTTCTGCGTAGAGAACAGCAGCAAAGTGATTCGCACAAAAAAGAGCTGCTCTCGAGATGTGCAGGTAGTTAATCCGCAACCAAAAGTTGTTGCTCCAAGGAGTGACTGGATAGCTGTGTATTTAAAAAAGTAATTAAACATCTAAATTTACAAATATATTGAGCAACAGTCACCTGATGGCCAAGTCGGGTGGTATGGGAAGCTGACGCAGAAATTGCACCACTCTTAGTAAAGTTCTCACTGAAGGCTTCTTGAGGTATATGGGCTCAACTGAAAATAGATGCAGAAGTAAGAAATCGTCAGCCGCATCCAGAGTGCACCTTACCATTGTCAGCCGCAACTAACACCGAGCCTTTCGTTGCATCCCACAACTTAGCAAAGAACTGGCTCATTTGAAACGACAGCAAGTCTCGAACAACGGGATTGCCAGAATTCAAAACCAACAGGAACATAAACGGAAGCATCTCTTCACAAAATTCAGCCTGAAAGTTCAAAATGGGTGCAATGAATTCAGCAACATTTTTTTGTATAACATGCAGCCTACCTTCTTTTCCATTAGGGGCAAGAAATATTTGAGAAGGTGATTGTCAGGCTGTAAGCACTTCAGGATGGAAGAAGTGATTGACGTGATCCACTCTTCATGCGTGCATTGTTCGACTGGTGGAATCCACAGGAGGTCATTTCCCATAACCTCCGTAAACCTTTGTTCGTCCATAAATAGTTTGACGGCAGGTGCCCTTTTAGAATGCCTGAAAGGTTCCAGGTACTCCAAACGCAGCCATTTCTTCGCAGCAGCGAACGTGGCATCATCTGGAAATCACGGGAAATGGTAAGTCAAATCATTTAATTATTTTTGAGGAAGATTATTTCGAGGGGTTAGTCACTTGATATTATAACGTACGACAGACTTCACGAACTTCAGACAGACTTGGTGTACTAAGGACTTCATAAGTGACCAACCCCTAGCATTATTTTCAAATGAACGTACTCCTGAAGATTTCCTGCCCTTCTTTGGTGGCCATGACTCCTCTAAGAACTCGAGAGGCAGCCTGCACAACGTCGATATCATCCGAGACAAGGTATTCCTGAATCAACTTCAGCAGGTGGATCAGGTAAAGAGTGGAACATGTGGAAACATCATCAACAGCAGCATCCAGCACATCTGACGTAACCCGAAGAACTAGTGTGCCCAGGTTGACCGGACCCACTTCTCCCAGGCACTTCGCAGCTTCTTCCGCCACCTGTAAAAGCATCACATATTATTTGCAGAACTTGCACAATACATTCCAATGAACGGCTTCAGTACCTTAGACACCTACCTCTGTGGTTGAGTCCGACACTAGCTTAAGCAAAGTGAATATCAGGGAATGAAGCGGGCTTTCCATGCAGTCTTTGGAGAACAATCTCGTTTGCTGCACCTCATTGCACATCCGAAAGAGCTCCTCTTTGCCTGACTGAAGCTGATGAATCCCAATAAAAATGCAAAACAAGCAATCAATATAAAACAATTATGTATGGCTTAAAATTCGCACACAGTTGCAATAACTTCTTTGCTGGCATGTACTACTTTAATGATGAATTGCAGATATGATTTTTGCAGTTCGCCGTGATTTTCACAACACAATATTATCACGGTATAATGTAAAGCCCATCTTGCAACAGATCCTTCGCCACATTTCATTTAGTGAATCATTACGTAGAATCCAAACACTTTCTTACTATTTTCCCTAAGCTCCTGAGCCCTTCTACTCTGCATCCGTACTTGTCGACTCTCTCCACAAAGTGTTCCATCTCCTCCCTGAGTCCTATTCTCTTTCCAGATCCGTCCTTCATCACTCTTCTGATGGCCTCAAACGCATCCGTTTCTGGCAAGGGTTCTATGTTGATTATGACGTCTTTCAGTACATCGCTCTGCTCGACCAGAAGGTACCGGAGCAATGAAAGACACTCATCCGCAAGCTTCCCCCCTGTTTCTGCACTCCCAACCAAGCATGTAACAATCGAAGGTACGTGAACCTTCAACTCATCAGCACAACAGGTCACTGCAAGTTGGCAAAAGGTGGCCAAACTACGGCAAGCGGCTCTGCTTACCACAGGCCTACTGTCTGACCTTGTCCTGATAATTCGCAGGTACGTGTGAATTATATCACGTGCCATGAATGGTATGGCTTCTCCTTGCGGGTTACGAAACTCGTCTCCTAGTATCTCCACAAAAAAGTTGTAACGATGAATGTGGGCTAGCTGCTCCCACCATGTTGCTGAAGTGTGAATTGATACTGCCAGTTCAAGCAAGACAGTCTGAATCACCCTGCAATTATCTCTGGCTAAGCAGCAAGCCATTGGAAGTCCACTGTTAGACATGTGGTTCAAGTACGCAAAACCTTTTTTCGCGATTGGTGTTGCAAAACAAGGAGGATCTGGGTCTGGAAGAGTGTCTTTGAGATCGCACAGATTTTCAGGTGCTGAAGCGTCATGAACTGATTGCAGCATGTGTATCAGGACACAGTGGAGCTCGGAGCTCAAGAGTGAGAGACACATGTCCTTTCCCAACAGCTCCTCCAACTTCTCCGCAGTTTGGTTCGCCAACTGGACCTTGGCACTGTTGCAGGTTTGGGATATGGCCATGTAAGGTATGCACTTTGCCATCATTGCTGGGTAGCTGTCCTGTATGAGGCTGTACTCCGTCACGTTTAGGGTAGCCGCTAAATATGACAAGCACTCCTTCCTTTCCTTCAAATATATTTTGGTTGTCAGCTGCAGCTTGAACTGCTCAAAAAATGATCTCTGTGAACGGCTGTGGAACAGCTGCCATGGAAATTCCTGCAAAATAATTAAACAATTACAACACTCACATGGTAAAGAAAACCAAATGTGATACAGCTGATTAGTACCACGGCTCTCAATAATCCGGAAATTCAGCGATTGCTGTGGATACGCATATGAGCTAATATGCTGTGTGTTTCGATGCTTCAGGTACACGTTCCTCATACTTTACAGCAAAAATTCTAGTCATGAAAAATTCAAGTTGGCAATAACCTCGAGTGAATTTCCAGTCTTGATCCACTGATTGATGAGAAAGTCAATGTGCAAACTCATAAGTTCTCCAGGTTTCTTCAAGTTCAAGCAATCTTGCGCTTGCTGCAAGATCCACTGTAGTAGTTCTAAATAAACGAAACAAAAATTATAAGCACGTGCACCTACACTGTCAAGAATAAAAACTCACCTATATCAACCTCGTAGTCTTTCCTCAACCGATATAGAGCAAACATGGCTTTGGTCGAATAGTAAGGACTCACAACAATGATAGGGCCCAAACTATGAAGGGCAACAGACGTACGATTGACACCTTCATCAGCCAACAATTCATCAGACGTTATACCCTGCAATATAATTAATCATCATTAGCAACATCATTAATAAAAATAAGTTCTGATGCACTGCAGTTCTGCGGCGGACAAATAATTTCACAACTATAATTTGACATCTTGTCATAAGTGTACGTTAATGATACAATCAATGACATGAAAGAGTAATACTCAACAACGTGTCATGATAAAGTAATGGAATAAACATACCTCTACTTGAAATATTTCTTGCATCATGAAGTACAGCTTCTTAAATAGGTCTCTCTGCCATGACAGGCAATCTTGATGTGTTTCCCCTCCCGTACCCCTGGCAAAGAGGCTTGGAAGTAAAGTGGCTGCTTTTAGCGCAACACAGTGGTTGCCATGAGTCAAGAAGTTTAGAATATCCTGCCCAACAGGCTCGTCCCATTTAGCCCACGTAAACTTTGGGTCACTCTGGAAAGCAAAGGATTAACAAGCAACCAAGATGTTGACAAATAAAACCAGAATGTTACCTCGGAAAGAAGTGCCGTGCATTCTAAAAAGCACTGAGCTACGACAGGTGTTGTCTTCTTGTTATCACTGACGATTCCTCTAAATGCGCCAAGAAGTTTCATTGCATTTTTCTTTGACTCGTCCGATCCATTACGTGACAGGTGGCGGTAAAGGCTTTTCAGCAACGACAGTATCACCCGAGCAGTCCCAGAGTCGCCATGCCAGTAGCGGCACAGGTTTTGCAGAAGGACAAGGATTGGAGAATGGTATCCTTCTGGCACGCATCGGCAATTCAAAATACTCTGGATCAGTTGAGCAGCCTGATAAACAAAAATAAATCCATCCAATGTGATGGGCAGGACATTTAAACTGAACACCAAAAAATTATTTACATACAAGGTAAGCATGCGACATTTTTTCAATGTCGAGATCCTCCGAGAGAAGCAGATTCCTCAGATTTTCTTGCCGTCTGTCAGTCGCATCTAATGTGTCCCCCATACAAAAAAACCTGCACACAACAATGGCAGCCTCTATAGGAATCACTGTGTTCCTGTTAGTCTTGTCCTCTATCTTGAACGGCAATATTTGGTCCTCTGCAATATGAGAATTAATTCATACGTTACATTATATTCATAATTAATTAGCAGGCAACTAATTTTATGACTGCATGAATAATATTTTTCACTGGGTATTTTTAAATAAAATTCTACCAATACTACAGTGCAATTTTTTTGGTCATTTAAGAAAAGCGTGTTCAGTGCAGAACCTATTTATCAAAAATAATCACACCCAAACACAACTTGTTGGAAAGGCAATGCTGTAGATATGGATTAGATAACATTTTTGCTGGAAGAACTTGGTGATTTACAAGTGACCCATTAGACTGATCCCGCAATCACAGAATAATCAATTGCACATTAGGAGCATTACCATTGCCATTAGGAGCAAAAGCCATGCTGGCGAGGATCTTCATTGCAGAATGATCGGCAGTAAATCTTGCAGACAACTCTCCTTCTCTATTGGTAGCTAAATTTTATAACATTTCATTAGTTCTTCAACTTCGTTGTCAAAAGAGTTTGAGGTCGAACCTTACCAAAAGCAAGTCGCCTCTCAAATAATGACTTCACTACTCTCAGCAATAGATCTAGCAATGCAGTTGTCATTTTAGACTTGAGCAGACGTATCATGCTTTCATGTACGTTGGGCTGCATGAAAGTGTCCTTAATAGCCAGCAACGTAACATGTGCTAATGAAGCTTCATTCTTCAGATTGGCACCTAGGATTGGCGAACTCAGTTTCTGGATATCATTCAGCAAGTTGATAATTAAGTCTGAAACTCTGATGAAAAAATTAGTTTAGCAACAAAATCACGAGACTTTGACTAACAAAATACCCTTGGAGGACGTCACTCTCTTCCATTCCAAGTGACAGAAGTGCGGATGAAACTTGGATCAAAATATTCAGCTGTGTTTTGAGGTAGATGACGCTTTCAAAAGGTTTCACATTTGAGCTCAAGCTTCTTCTGTCGCACTTTCTCCTTATGGCGTCGACATCTCGGGCAAGTCTCTCCATCAACATTCTGCATGTCACTTCATCCACTTTGCAAGCAACCTTTAAAACAATAATTCATCAGATTCAAGGTTGACTTTTTAGAATTTGTTGAATCTGTTGTTACGGAAAGAACATTGTACAAATGAAAAAAACGACCTTGTGGCAATACCTTTGTTGTCTTCTCTGGCTGATGAATCTCATCTTTGATTTCCTCCGCTCTCATGTCAAACCTCTCCTGGAAACTGCTTGTCAAGCACGTCCTTTCAATGTCTCCAAACTCCGTGCTGTGAGATTCATGCACTGCCCTTGCTTGGGCCAATACTGATGCCATTTCTGATGAACACTCCATTGCCAAGGCAGCCAAAACTGATCCAAGTAACTTGGGAGGCAACATCAACTGAGCCGGCAATGCTTCGCTGCCTGATCCTGCTGGCAACAACCATTCGAGTATCTGTAAAATAAATATAAATTATTACCCGAGCAATTTCGACCAATCGTTCTGTGGCCTGGACCAAAAATTTCCGCAGAAGCATTTTGAGTAACTGCAGACTTATTAGTGTCGAAGGTAGTCCAATATCTAATGGACACAAATTAGTAAAACTGACCTGCACTCTGAGGCTCTTAGTTTCTCGACTCTGAGTATTTCCCTGCACAATCCCAGTCCACTGGGACAAATGTCTTGGAAGGGTGCAGTGCTGCATCAGTACACAGAGACTCTCCAGACTTGGTTTGCTTAGCTTCAGCACACCTTGCAACATCAGGCACATGAATGAGGTTGGGTTGGTGGCCACCTTTGACTCCACAAGATGTTGGAACAGACGGTGTACTCTCTCTTCTCCGTGTTCCAAGGCTATCATCCTAAAAGTGACACCTCAATTTCAGTCGCCTATTCTAACACAATACTATTATAAAAGGTTGGACACAATTACTTTCCTTATAGTCTATGCAACACCGCCACAAGTTAATTATTGCTGAAATATTATGTTCATTGCAAATGAAGTGATTATTTTACAAAATTGCCAAAAGGCTTTCAACACCTAATTTTTACAGCGGCTGAGAACTTCAATAGAAGGTGAGGTTGACAATTAATGGAAGCTAATTTGTCAACGTTCATTGTGGAAGTTTCCACAGCTCTGAAATCTTATTGCACAGTAAAAATGGTCTCTACCTTAAAATCACTTCCTGTATGGTGTTCCAGTGCCCAGAAAAATCATTTTCCTTGAATTTTTGCATAACTTCAGGCCTTGCCAGAGCCACTGCACACCTAAAAATGAAAAATCATCCTTAATAAATAATAATAGTTGCAGTTATAACATATGCAATTACCCCACAGCAGCATCAGCAATTCCCATATCACTGCAGGTATTCAGCAGATTGCAAAGAGTCAGCAACAGCATTGCATAATCTGCTTCCGACATCACATCCGGATACTTCTCCATTATGGCAGTGACATATTCCAACCTTAGAAAAAGACATGAATTAGTAGCCTACAAAGCATGATAAAAAATTAATGTTGCTTACCATGGAACGCAAGCAAGGCTACTCATTTTCTCCTGAATGAGTTCGATTATGCCTTCCATCCCTGCCGTCACTCTCCTTCGCTTGGCTGTACTTTCAACAGTCAAAGTCTCATTCGCATCCTCAGACATTAGGCTGTCACTGTAAATCTGTAAGGAACAGGTCACATCCAATCAGTTAATTAATTATTTTACGCAAAATAAGCGATCCTTACTTGCTTAGCCACATCCACAGCTAAGTTTTTGAGAGTCTCTTCCATCTGAAACTCAGCCGCATTCCTGATTGTACTTGCCATCTTCGTAATCTCATTGTCCACCAGCCTGTGAATCTTCCTGAGCTTCTGTCCCCATTCGTCCCAGTCGTGAGCAAATGCAGCTCTCTCTCCCCTGATAACCCCACAAGGATGGTGGGCAATCACAATCAGGTGCAGAAGCTGCCGGATAACATCCTTCTTCTCAGGCCTTCCATTATGCAGTCGGATCAGAAGGATGCAGTGGTCCTCTCCCAAGCGACACACAGCCGAGCGATAATCAACCAACATCTGTTCGAAGAACGTGTGTATTAGTCTGACAAATTTTACATAAACAGTGCTAGTTGGTACTTACCTCTTTACAAAAAAGAAGAACGGCTCCAAGCAAGTATTCCTGTGCATTTATATTCGTCATATGGTCTTTCAGAATGGATCCGAAAAAGTCAAATCTTAAAAACAATAACAGTTAAGACAACACTTAAAATATTATTGCCAAAATTGTGGCTCGCACCTTCTCCTAAGCCACGTGGTCACATTTCTCTGTTGCGTGGCCCTAAGTAGTGTGTAGTACAAAAATTGTGCGCTTGCAACATCATCCTTCTCCTCAGGTGTATTTGTGTACATTCTGGTTGCAACATTGAGCAGATCTGAAGCAATCAAGTTCCCAGTTATTAATTAGCGCCAGTGTAAAATGATGCTTGCAATTATTAATCAAGAAGTCAATCCATTTTAGATCGATCACTTATGATAGATTGCTAGACATAGTCTAAGGTTTATTTAAATATAAATAGGCAGTGAGAAGATGTACCCACCTATCCAATGATCAGAATCAATTTGCTTCCAGTAGCCCCTGATGTTCAAAAAACTAGTGACCATCATCTCCAAATGCTGGGCCGCAAAGTTCTCCCAGAGGTACACATCCTGCGAGACTCTGGCCACGTGATCGATCAACGACCTGTAATCCAGAAACGCACGCTCCCGGTTGGCCTTTCGCACTATCACCGCCAAGAACCAGACACAGTTCATCTTCGCATTGGCCTTCCTAGTAGCCGCACTGGTTGTGTCCGCTTTTCCTTCATCCTTCTGGCACTTTGTAGCCTCCTGTACAAATTAAACAGTAGGTTAATTATGGTCTTTAAATATGGAAACGGGATTGCTGTTTGGTCAATGAGCAATGTACAGATTGATTCATATAAGGAGACCCATACGATGCGAGAGCTAGTCGTCGCTTTACTAGTTCCGCCATGGCCATGCCATGGTCCAGGATTTAATTGGGGGCAAACTCACCTTCAGAAAATATATTCTACAAGACTGGAAGACAGAGTCCCAAGTGCAGAGCTGCTGATCGTCGTTCAGCGTGTTCTCATCCAGCGCGCGCACTATGGCCGCGTTCTCAATCAGATCTCTCAGGAGGTCTGCATTCTTCTGCACAATTTAAGAAGAGAAAATTGCAATTACCAGACGACCATTACCCTG
This sequence comes from Catajapyx aquilonaris, assembly GCA_000934665.2. Classification (NCBI taxonomy): domain Eukaryota; kingdom Metazoa; phylum Arthropoda; class Diplura; order Dicellurata; family Japygidae; genus Catajapyx; species Catajapyx aquilonaris. The sequence continues at coordinate 6,863 of JYFJ02002968.1, read as the reverse complement.
AACAATTTATTTTAAGCTGCAATTATTACACCAATAATAAGTAGTGTATACGTTACCTTTCTCTCCGTGAGCTTGTCGCTCTCCAGGCCCAGACAGCAGCTCTTCAGGACTCCCAGTGTCCTGTCGTCGTCCATCCCTGACCTCTGACCCTGCAGAGGTCAGCCAGAAAATAATGTCCCCGGTCCTTTTTTGAGCGAGACGCAGCAGGCGTGCACTGCCCTGTCCGGCTGTCGCTCAGGATGCCAACATGGAAAAGTGCGGGAAATGAGAGGGAGCAGGTGTTGCCAACAGAAACTGCGGCACGAATCAGAGGGAGCGAAAAATAAATTAATAACAACGAGAATTTCATCCATCGCGTAATCAACATGATCTTATACAGCATTTTTTTTACATAAATTAATGTCAATAAATTTTTTACTTGGGTTTTTTTCCCCAATCAAGGCAACTTCCTTATAAAACTGCGAATCACCAGCACCACTGATGTGGCTATAATTATGCCCAATCTAATCGCTTTATACGTATGGGGGCCAGTATACTCATCAGTTTTTTAAAAAACCACCGTAATAAAACGGAGATTATCTTGCTGTATACGCAGCAGAACTGCATATATGCAGTTCTGCTGCGTGCTGCAAGATAATATCAGTTTATTCTGTCTTTCCTGTATACGAAAGACAATTATTTACTGAAGATTTCCTCTGAAGGTCCGCGGATAAGGACTTTGTATAGCTGACTGGGACTTTGTGGTTGTTTACCCGCACGTGTATTTTAAATGTTTTTATCCTCCTGCGAGAGGTTACTACAGGTGTAGTAACTCTTGTAAAGTGCATTCATCTGCTTTTGAATAGAATCCGAGAAGTAAGCAGTTTGTAATCGAAAATAATAAAGAACTTTGGACAGAATTTGAGCAAAAAACAAAAACACACATTCAGAAACAAATTAGTATACACCAGCAGAGCTTATGAACCCTACCACTATACCATGCTGATTTTGAACATCAGTGAAACATAATAATATAATTACTGCAATAATTATTATGTTTCACTCCTAAAGGGCCCACAAATGGGATATGATAATAAAATAAATAAATAATATCATTCCTGTTATATGAAAAAAAGAAAGAATTTGTTTGGTTTATAATCTTCGCTTTAGCCATTCCTCACATGAATACATATAACCAATTCCAGGGCGGTAAGAAGCATTCATTATAATTAATTATTATAAATCATCATCATAAATCGTAAATTCTCGTAGGCTGAAATATGTTTTCTATTTAAATACAGTACTTCATAATGAGTTATTGTAATTAATAATTTCACTAAATTATATTTTTGTAGGCTACTTGTCACAAATATTTCCGTTGACATTTTGATTCTATTAAATTTAACATCATACACTGAGGAAAATTTCAGGAAATTTCATTAGATGCATTTAATTTATTGCGTTTCTCTCCATGAAGGGGCATATATATTTTTTTTCTAATCTAACTTGTGCATAATTTAGGTATATTGTAATTTTGTAGTAATTATACTTCCTACACTCGACCTATTCAAATAAAAATGATTTAGTATCTTCATTCGTACTGTACGTAATTTATCTAGTCTGTTAATAAGCCTACAATGTTGCAATAAATTATTGTCTCAGTCGCATAATCGCGTACCTTATCCTCCTTGACCCTTCGACTTATTACAAGAAGCATACTCAAGCAGTCGGCTATCTGTACAGTTACAGTGATCAAGGAAATATGATACCGAGTCTTATCGCAGTATTTTGATTAGACTTATTGAATTACGCCCTACTTAATTAGGCAGGTACGTAGAGTGCATTCCTCTATAGGAATTTATAAGGATAAAGCTCCAGCGGTTCACGTGGCTAACATTTAAGCTTCTTGCGAAACAAGACAGACATTATCTCATGCAATAAAAAAAAAGGGTCTGATAATGATCGAAATTTCGCAGACTACATAAGGGCCTAACCTCCTCTCCCTTGCTAATAGACCAGCATCAGCCATGAATCTAGTGGACGTCAAAGTGGTGGCCATCTTCGGTTTCTTGCTGGTGACTGCTCTTCTGGGCCTCTTGCCATACGCTGCTAAAGTGTATTGGTTCAACAAAAGGAAGCCACTGAGGACCTCAGCCGACGAGAAGAAGTCTGAATGGATAGTGTCACTGCTCCTTTGCTTCGGAGGCGGTGTTCTTCTGGCCACATGTCTTATACACATGTTGCCCGATGTCGAGGAAGATTTTGAGTCCCTAGCCTCCGAGGGCAAGGTGTGGAAGCCTGACCTTCCCTGGCCTCAGATTTGCATGTGCGCAGGGTTTTTCCTAATCTACATTGTTGAAGAAGTGGTTCATCTGCTGGTGCACGTGAGGAATGCTGGGGACCATGCCATACACGAAGTTGGGAGTCGTCGATGCTCATCAGCCAGCAGCAATGAAATTAAGGGCGTTACTCTCCATATGGAGTATGGGTCAAAGGTAAGTCTCCTTCGGCATTAAGTTAACTTCAATTAGCAATGAACAATATTACAGAATAAAAAATATCAATTCATTTATGATTTTTTTAACCATCACAGGCTGATATGGTAGAAGACCAGACGTCGATTCAGGTGGCACAGACGATGGCTGGGCATCACCATCACGTATCGGATGGGAATGTGTCCTTCTTGAGACAGCTGATGACTGTGCTGGCATTGTCTTTCCATTCGATCTTCGAAGGTCTTGCTGTCGGTCTTCAGGAAAGGCCAAGTGACGTTTGGTACCTCTTCGCTGCTATTTCTACTCACAAGTTTGTGCTCGCTTTTTGCGTGGGTACTGAGCTGGCCACGAGTGGTATGAGGACATTACTTCTGGTGGGGTCAATCATGGTCTTCGCAGTGACCTCTCCACATTGTCCTGGGAATAGTAGTCACCAATTCCAGCACTTTTGAAGGAACCGCTGTTAGCACCCTTCAGGTATACTTAACTACAGCTTGAAGGTAATGATAAGATAATTAACAAGTGTCTTTATTTCAGGGAATTGCAGCAGGAACACTTCTCTACGTTGTCTTCTTTGAAGTGCTCCTGAGAGAGAGGACTCGCTTTCAAGACAAGGGGATATGGCAGCTGACATCTGTCTTTATGGGGTTCTTCTTGATGGCGCTTTTATCTAAAGCTTGTGAGTACAGTTCTAATAATTCATTGATAAAACACGTCCGACTTTTGATAGTGACCGATTCATCATTGCGTGGCTGTTGAATAATAATTATCTGATGTTATTTCTAGTGGACGATGAAGTTAGTGATGATGATGGCTCTACAACATTAGCGAACTTCACATCCTCAACTTGTATGGGTTCAAGCAGCACACCGAAGGCTATTCTAGGCCTCTAACTGTCTTGAAATCTGTTGCATAATTTACTAATCACACTTGAGCAAAGCATATGTATAGTACATTACCATGCTATGCATATACAAGTGCATTTCATATAATCATCAGGTTCTCATAATCGTATAATTTATTGTTTCGTAATATTCGTTTTGTATGCGGTAATGCAAGGACTAAAATTAGGCAGTTGCCATGAGCTATCGCAATTTGATATTATAGCATATAACTTTTAGTAGAGTGTTTATCTCATATGATGAACAGTAATATGTTGTACAAATTATTTTGTAATGCCACGAGGACGAAATATCTGAATAACTTAGGACTATTTTTTTGTCCTGGCCAGCAGTTTTGGCTGCTGGAACAATTACTACGCAATATTTCAGTGTTGAATATCTGAAAATTAAATTGTGATTGTACTACATACATGTCAATTTGTAATAAAACAGAAATGAAGTAGATGTATACGAACATTATATGTGATTCTCCACAATTCACTCTCTGCTATTTATTTCAATAGAATTTATTACTTTGACCAAATGGTCCCAATTAATGTACCAAAAGGAAGGAAAACAACCTCACGACCTCGTGCCATATCATACTCATAAGTAATAACATTTTGTATCTTGCAACAGGAAACCAACTCGTTGCAAGATTGCAAAGATAAAAATTAAGGCCCTGCTTGCACTTTTTTCTAAATAATCAAGGTCACTGGGAAAAATTGCACAATATGCCTTGAACGCATTTGAACCCCAATTTTATCACCAAATTCTCTTCATTACCTTGTAATATCCTTTGCGCCGCACAGTAAATATCCTAATCGTCTTCTCCCAAAGTAGGGCCGATATAATTATTATCAAGAAAAAATAGCGATTACAATAAGCCAACGCTCCTTTTCAAGAGTATACTGTATTGTGAAGGTCTTAAAATGTGATAATCGCCAGATATGTTGATAAAGGTGTCACCACGTTTGATATGAGCATTTAAATCATCGTTTAGATCTGATAAGTGAACATGTGAATATGTCTGGAAAATGCAGGAAATTGCAGAAAAATTAATAACGTGTGTTGTCTCTTCATTTGCAGTGTTATTAGGTGATGAAATGTAATAAAAATTATTATGTTGCAATATTGCATATTCACATAGTCGTACTTTGACCAAATATATTAGTCGAATTATACCTACACCAAGAATATTAGTTTATTGCGTAAGTCTCATACAATATACGTTGCACCGTCATAAACGTTGATTAGATATGCAATTACGTTGGACTTGACATTTTATCAAGATCGTCCCTTCGGTCGCACAAACAATTTATCCACAGTCTATCAACACCCTTCCATCCAACAAGATAAACAGCACCTTTTATCACACTTGGACACAAAAGACGTCGCACGCAATTACCTTCAATCAGGACCTTCCGATACAGCTGAAGAAACAATCATCGACCACATAAAAACCTGTCGCCAATCTCAACCCAGACACACTGAGAGTGAGAGACAGCAATGAACATTTTAGAAGCAAAAGTGGTTGTCATACTGGGGCTGGCACTGGTCACAGCCACTTTGGGACTGTTGCCATACTTGGTCAAAGTGTATATGGCCAAGAAGAACAGACTGACCGACGATGGACACCAGCAGAAGCCTAAGCTGACCATCTCACTGATGCTGTGCTTCGGAGGAGGGGTGCTGTTCGCCACATGTTGCACCCACATGCTACCGGACATCGTGGCAGACTTCGATGACCTCGGGTCAGCCGGGCAGATCTGGAGGCCAACCCTGCCTTGGGCCGAGATGTGCATGTGCTCCGGATTCTTCCTCATCTACCTTCTGGAGGAGGTGGTCCACTCCCTGGTCCACTCTCGAAACCACGGCGACACCAGCAAGGAGTACGTGGACATACACGACACCATGAGCAGTCGGAGGTGCTCCAGCGTCAGCGTGGTCACTAAGGAGGAATCGGACAAGAATAAGTGTGCCCTGAATGACCTCAACTTCGAGTTCGGATCCAAGGTTAGTAGTTGACATCCAGGGGAGCATTTTAAAATGGTAGACTAGCAGCGGAGCCCGTTCTTCACACGGCGTGTTGCCATGGTTTGATGCCATGGACAAACTAACAACGACAGCGACAAAGACAGTCCGTTGTGAACCCACAGTGATATTTGACAGGCGGAGTTGGTGAGCAACGACCAAGGACGGCTGTCGATTCAGATCACCCCGAAGAAGGACAGTGGTCACTCCCACCACCACCACCACCCGGAAGGCACGGACATGTCGTTCCTCCGACACCTGATGACGGTGATGGCATTGTCCTTCCATGCCATCTTCGAAGGACTGGCTGTTGGCCTCCAGAGGAGCCAAGGTGAGGTGTGGTATCTCTTCGGGGCCATCGCCAGCCACAAGTTCGTCCTGGCCTTCTGCGTCGGAACAGAGCTGGCCACCAGCACCATCAGGACTGCCCTTCTGGTGACCTCCATCGTTGTCTTCGCCGTCATGTCGCCTCTGGGTATTCTCATCGGCATCGTCATTACCGATTGTAGCGTCGTTGAAGGCGCTCTGATCAGCTCGCTTCAGGTAAATTCGGACGTCCCAATTACCCTTAATTGGCCACTCATTAAAATGTTTCTAACGCAGGGAATCGCTGCCGGTACACTTCTGTACGTGGTATTCTTCGAGGTTTTGCAAAGAGAAAGGACCAAGTTCGAACACCACGGGATATTGCAGCTGACGGCCGTGTTTATCGGATTCTTCTTAATGACCGTCTTATCCGAAGCACGTAAGGATATGATACCAAATAATTATTACGCTTTATATCAAGGTCATATCGCTCCTAATGGCGTTAATTGCTAATTTCCTTTATTTTTAGTAAACGATGAAGTCGGCGACGTTGATGTTGCAACCACAACTGCATTCAACTTTACGACTCCATCATCAGCAATGAATCTAACCACCACTTCACATTAGCCATGCAATTTAGGATCGGTTGTATAAACATAAGTTGATTCTATTTTTTTTTACAGACTTCATGGTTAACTTTATGTTCCTGCAACCGGTCCTTATAAAGGCCTACTGTTGTCACAATATACAAAAAATATATATATTATTGTGTCAGTCCTCCTTTCAGGCTAATGCATTGTGTTATGTAAATATTACTGATATTTATTAAATTGTAAATACTAATAAATAAATTATGAAAACAACTGTTAATACCGTAATGTTCATGCAACCGGTCGTAAGCCTTTACAGACGTCCCATTATGCAAAAAAATATGTAATATTGCGACATCACTATACTGTTATCAGGCTAATACAAACTACATGATAAAGTAACTCTCATTAATAGTGTACATATAGCAACATTAAATATTATGAGAAACCAATTTATTTGAATACTTTTGGCGGATGAAATGCTATGTCGTGAAATGTTATGGTAAAAAAATATGAGTGTTGGTATGCAGCTAAGCAAGTTTGGTTATTGTCTGGGATGGAGGATGGGGGGGGGGGAG
>JYFJ02002967.1:0-48431 GCA_000934665.2 Catajapyx aquilonaris | reverse complement strand
CCAACTCTTCCCACTGGGGATGCCAGTAGACTGCCGTCAGATGTGAGAGGACCGTATTACTCAATATCCACGTGCGTCGAGAAAAGTTAAAGCAAGTCTGCAAGTGTTACCGAAAGCATCCAAGAGGTGGCGTTGGGGGAAGGGGGAAAAAGGAACGGCATCCCAACTCCACCTGTTGGGTGCTTTTGGTACCACTGCTTTTTTTCTCGCCGCAAGGGGAAGTGGCCAAAAACCGAAATTTACTTTACTTTGTTCATAAACGTCCATGTAGTTATTGGCACCACTGATAATAATCAACATCTCGCCCTTGGCCAACATTCGATTTGGTTTGTTTACGGCACGTTCCATTCCTCCTTCCTCTCCCCCTCCCCTGATGTGAGGTCACTGTGAAGACGTGCGGGCGGAGGATGGTGGCAGGGTGGAGGGGTCTTCACGGGAGAGGAGAATGATGCGTCCGCGTTGACGTCCAGCAAGCGACTGAGGCGTTCTCCCACCCATTGCGCATGCTCGGAACGGGGGCCAATCGGAGGCGTCGTGGTAACAGTGCGTCATGGATACGACGCAGCAACAATGGACAGGGGGCCAATGGGAAGAGGTGGCGGCGACAATGCGGGGGCGGACCAATCAGAGGGCTTATACATGCAACGCAAGCATTTTAATATTATAGATTGTCACTACCATACTTGCATTAATATATTTTATGACACAAACAGACCCAACTGGATATGGTGACTTTGGCCACATATTGTTTTTCAAGCATAAATACCGCCAAGAGCTAATAACTTGATACCGCTATAAGCAGTGCTATTTTGTCTTAGGACTCTTACTTGCAGGGGATGCAGAAATTGGACAAATGATGTGACTCACCTCGGTGTCAGTTGAGTGCCTGAAGGGACTGACTGTGAGGCTATTGAGCTTGGCCAAGACCTTCTTCGGAGTGTTGGCAGGACTGGCCATTGGGGACGGGCCTTTTGACCGAGATTCAGAGTCTGATGAGTTCCTGTGAGAGGATAATACATGAAAGCACAATGAAATATCACGCTGGACTAAGTAGTCAAAATGATGGCACACTAAAAAGAATGAGTTTTCTCCTTATTAGTGAAAAGAGGTAGTAAATTAAATGATATTAGCTAAGAATACCTCTAAGGATATGTTCACCATAGAACCAATCAGGAGAGAACAAAAATGAAAATAAAAATACAAAATATCTCAGAAGGGCATAAAAATTGATTACATGAAATACATCTACTGCCAATCCTAATTTCATTTAGGAAAATGTCAATATTGAAGATAATGCCAGCTTCACACTTTCCCCCACCCTCCACTATAATCAGTCACTCCACAGTCATGAAGCTCATTAAGCAAAATCTTTTAAACTGGTCTAATTGAACAAAATATTTTCCTAAAAAACTCTGCCAAAGTGCTCACTACCACTCCAATGGCTGTCAACTTAAGAAAATAAAAATAAAAAAATGACCACATACATGCTTAAGTTGTACCTAAATTTGTTAGGATTAGACTTCATGTACTCCTCAAATGAGTTGAAGTCTGTACATCGGATGAATTCAGTCCACTTTCCATACACGAAGAACAGCTTCTTCTTGCTGCACAGAAGAAGAAGAAAAACATGTTTATATCCCAACTTGAATATATTTCCCCTCCACATAGCAATTTCATGAAGTATCTCTTGAAGCTCTTCAAACACGTAATCACCTTAAGCCGTGTTTACATGTGAGCGATTTGACGACGATGTCATAGCTGAGCAAAGTCATAGCTGAGCGAATAAATCCTAATGAGAGAAGTGATTTGGGCCAAAAGTAGCAATCACGTTTATAAAGGGAGGGCATCAGCGATGACATCGCTCAGGTCTGTTTGATGTAGACTACAGCGAAGTACATGGTGTCATAAACGAACCGAACCGAGCCGAACAATAAGGCAGCAGCACACCAAGGTGTATTCGGGTGGAAATATTGTGACAGGTAGGCACCCAATTGTTTCATTGGATTGCTTACGTTCAATGCAACATTCCCATCGACATTTGCGCGGGCAATGCCGTTGGCATTCTGGTAGCGATGCACATTGCCGGCTTGTAAACACACGTGCAATGCTTACGTGCTTTCCCTTGCATCATGATGTCAGAACCACCACAACTCACTGTCATCGCTGCTCAAATTGCTCACATGTAAATGCGTTTAGGTGATTCCAGCTATGCAGTATTTTGGCTTTTAATATTACAAATATGATTGCATTTTAATTTCTACCACGGCTAAAACTGAGGATACCGGAGGATACCCTGCATCCCCGTATAATTTTTGTTAGCTTGTTAGTAGTTTTTGACACACTGAAAGATTTCAATGCACAAGGACAGCTGCAACACAACACATTTTCTTCAAAACTAGAAATTACTGGCCCAATGCGAATATTGCAGCATTCAAATTGAATGCAAGTTAGGAAAGCGATTGAAATGCACAAAAAATAGTTCAAAGAGTGGTAAGTGGTTTGGTTAAGAGATACGTTGTGGCTCACAATCCACGTTTTTCTTTACTGATGGAGATAAAAAATACTGTCCATAACCGCATTAGACAGGTTTTATCATATCTGATGAAAATTCAGGGAAAATCCTATCCTGCTCATGAGGCAGCAAAATCTTTCTGCATTAGACCATTTGCCACTATCGAGGGTCCATGACTGGCCGATGTCAGTGTGTTATTGCCATAATGATAATAATTTACTTTATTCACTCCAAGAATCATAAAGATGCACACTTCTTTTTCCTTGATCACAATATCCTTGAAAACCTTATAATTGCCCCAACCAGACTCACTTTTTGTCAGTGATGAATCCTTCTACTCTGTGAAGATCCTTAGAGAACCACCCAGCAGGTTTGAAGGTAAGCACTGATCGATGTCCTGTAGAGTGATTGACCAGTTCCAATGTCCCGTACTGCTCAATCCATAGCTTACCCACAATAATGTTGTGGACACAACAGTTTACATTAGTCCAAGTGTAGGCCTCCCCCCAGGCGGGGAGTTCGACTGTCACTGATCCTTTTGGCTGGATCTCCACACTCTTGCCCCAGAATTTTAGTTTCGGGTGGATTGACCCATGGAAGATGAAATCCTCATTGTCAGCATGGAATGCAGACACTGGAGGGTGATGACTCACTTGTTCACACACAATCCTGAGATGGAAACAGGACCAGTTGAAGTCATGTTGGATTCACTCCTTAGAAAAGTGGTAGCAAGGAAAACAACATAAATTCCCCAACTTTATGAGGAACAGCATTCATCTTCCTTTGTTTGTATAGGATTGTACTTTACCAGTTACAGCTTCTCCTACTGATAATTTATTGCAGGCCAGCTTGGAGTAAGGAAAAAGTTCATTCACACAACAACAAAATGCTAACCTGAAGTCCTCCCGCTCAAGTTCGTAAGTCTCTCCAAGTAGTGGGTTGAATGGCTTTCCTAGTCTTTCCCAATTGGAAGCCAAAGCACTCACAGCAAAGGCAGTGACATACTGGAAGAGCAGAGACGGCCATTAATTCATACACAATCAACATGCTCTCATTAGAGGCATACTGAAGTTTTTGAGTAACAACCATTTATGCAAAAGATGTATTTTATCAAGTAGACATATTGTAATGACATATCAATCACATCCATACATCTCAATCTAACTGGAAAATGAAAACATACTGAGGGCCGGTTTCACCGAGCTCGGTATATGAATAAAACCAGGGTTCTTTCGGAAAATCCCTACATATTTGTATGGATTTTCCTAAAGAAACCTGGTTTTATCATGTACAGAGCTCGGTGAAACCGGCCCTGAATCAACAAGTCCAAAAAGTAACTAGAATGTATTAGACTGACAAGTGAGTGCAGAAAATTCATGATATGCATTTCTCTGAGGCAAGAGAAGAATCCTGTAAATTCTCGGAGAAACATGGGAATCTGAGTAAAAACTGCAGCACTTTCTTTCTGCTTTTGAAGTGAGAACTCCCAGCTGCAACTCCCAAATCAAGGCACCTCACTTCACTCAAGTCCTAATCCCCCCCCCCTCTCTCAGCCCATTAGAGGGCATGTTAATGGCATGCTAGGACGTGGGGCAAATGCAGGCTGTTCCGACTGCTTCTCACAGAATGCCTTTAATACCACTTCAGCTTGACTTTTTGTAGCATTCTTTAGTGTAATGAAAAATAACTCGGATCTTTTTAATTGGCCCAAAATTAAGACCAGAACTTCAACTTTTGCCCTTTCTTCCTACAGTTATTACCATAACTTCTAGCTTCACCTAACAAGGTTTTAATGAAACAGTGACACCTAGTGGTGTTCTTTTGGTATTAAAAATTTCCACAAAACTGTCCTTGTCAATTGCAAATATATGTACGTATTTAAATTATCACTGACAGAATGAGAACTTTCCCATTACTAAAGTAAGCAGCAGCAGATTATAAATTCTCATTCACACCACCTTGGTTAATGAATTGCAGCAAAATCCACAGTCTAATTTTAGGCCACAAGTCCATATCTTCCTGAGCACTCGTAAGCCTCTGCATGAGAGCCATGCGGGGGAACAGAAAGTGCCTACTTTCCCAAAAATATGCTAATGAGGTGGGCTCCCATCATTTTTTCCCCCTCTCCCTCCTGGCTCGGTTGCAAATCAATATTATAGGAAGAGAGCCAAGGTCTCTCTCTGGTACAGGTAATGTGAAAGTGGCACAGACCTGGATGCGTTCTATAGGATCGCTCTGTTGGGCTGCCTTCTTCAGGAGGAAAGCGTACTCCATATATTCCGTCATACGCTGGAGAAAGGAGACTGGTTCGTTGAAAATGACAGGCATGGTGATCTTGCTGAGCTCTTTCCCAATGCACTGCTTCAGAACTGACCACAGGCTGAAGTCGTTCCGACTGAACATAGGCACAGGGAGCCGAGTCCTGCAGAGCGAAAAAAAATCACACTCCAACTACTTAAATATTACTCACATTTCACAAAACACTAGCTTAGACACAGCTAAAAATAAGTATACGGCATGCTTAAACTTTTGCCACCTGGTTCACCTGCGGATTCTGAAAAAGTGCGTAGTACTCTGAGGGATCCACTATAACCTCCAACAGATAATATGCAACAGATCGATTATAAATCCAGTCCATGCATTAAGTAGCTTTTATAATTAATGTAAAAATCGATAATGCAACTTGAATTTTCGAAACTTTTGCTTTATTACACTAGTGGGAAGTAAAACATGGTAGATCCACTTCACTTTTACTAGGTTAACATTATGATTACATTTTATTCTTGCATCTTAGAGTAAGACATATTCCTGGCACTGCATGGAACAGAAAAAAGTCGTATTCATTATTTATTTATCGACATCAAATCACAGTCTGGAAACGTATTTCCCAATATATATGGTCTGCGGAAGAGAACTGGTTTTCTACTGGCTTCGAATTCCCGGCACGCCTCGGCAAAGAAGACTGAGTTGTCTCCAACTCAAGAAACAAACTTCAGAGTTCTCTCGGAAATTTCATAAAGGAAAGGAAAGACCGAGTTAGTGCGAGAGGGCTGAAGGCTTCGGGGCCAGATCCCTCCCAAAAATTGAGTTTGCCAGATAAAAGCTTCTTTCAAGGAGAAACCCTGAGATAGCTCTACAGCGAAAACACGCAGACACAAGAAAATGCTCTCCTGAGTTAATATCACTACTAACTATTCATTCCTTTATTTACAGGCGTGGGATGGAATAATGTCTCAGGGCACTGATCACATTAATTCCGCCTCTATTGAGCACACCTATGAACTCTTTAATACCCGGAATGTCAAGTCTTCTGCGAACATTACAAGCCAAATCAATTGAAATCCTCCCATCAGCGGAACGTTTTGAGAAGTCACCCAACACCCGACCCACTTCCAAACTTCCACAATTAGCACCCCCAAAGTTCGGCAATCACACCATTTTTCTCGTCTACATCCAATCAGGAAGACGCAATTTCTGGCCGTTAAGTGTCTCGCTAAATACCATCCGATAAGTGGATTCCCATCCGACCACCTACAGGTACGCGCGCAATAGGGGCATCCCATCGACCAAAACCTTGTAATTCCACCAGAAGAACAAACACGCTTCCAAAGAGGGCAAGGTCATCCATTTTAATTACTGGCCGGGCTGTTTCTAATTTCCGTCTAGTTCAACAAGACATCCTTGCCAGCCACCATTGTTCCTCCTTTTCAACAGAAGCTGCATTTGACGTCACTGCACTGGCTTAATTTCAATTTCCAACACCCTCTGCGTCCACCAAGTGGGTCAATACCATCAGCACCTAGACAGATGCGACGGGTTTAGCTGGAAAATTGAGAGCGCCTGGAAGCTTCCAGCTCTTTTTCTGGAGCTGTCAGCACACAGCATCCCGTTTGAAGCCTCCCACGTGGTTCATACTGGACTGGAGCCAAAATATAAAAGAGACACTCGACCATCCTCATTATCCTGTCCCAGACACTCGGCTGGGTGGAAACTGGGGTGCCTTCCTACCCCCTTCAGTGGGCCAAAACCAGGATTTGTGCTCTCCAGCAATCAATAGCCAGCAGGTCTTGCAGGAAGCAAAATCAATAGGGATATAATACCAGGCGCCCCACCAACCCTTTTCCGCTCCAGCTTTTTTTCCTTTCAATTTCCTGCCAATGTTGGCCATTATTACAACAGGTCAGAAGAGCGGAAGACAAACTCCTCTCGGTCGAATGAAACGCCTGGAAAATGTGTTTCCTACACACCCTCGATCTGATGAGCATTCGACCATTCCGCCAATAACGGCCTGGTAACTCACGTTTACTCCCACTAACTAGATTTACAGCCTTCCATCTCAATTTCCAGCATGCTGTATCTCTGGAAACTATACTATCACATCTCTATCGGAAGTCCATCCCCTTTCTAGGTGATAGCCTCTTTGATTTTGCAATATTAGATTCAAACTCACTGTCACGCTCCATGATATTCTTCGCGATTGCCTGCACACACCTCCAGGTCCAGTGCATATTCATTGCAGCCAGAGAGCAGTTTCATTTGCGACGCAACGGATTTGACCTGCACAGTTCACGACCTTAGGCAGACCCCCAGACGGTAACCCAGCAACCGATGTCCCCGTCGCGTCGGAAACAATACTCTTCGAGACATGCACCCACTTTTTCTCTTGAATCGAGCAATGACCTGTAAGCTCCATATACCCAAAGAAATTACGGTTCGAAGGACTGACGAGAGGTTATCAAATTGTCATGGAGCTGTGATTAGGCGGTGTCAACACCTGCTGTCCTACCCATGCAATTACCTGAGTCACCCGACCTTCTCAAATCACGGGCCCGGTACACATTATAGTTGGTGAAGATAACCACACTTGAACTAACCTGCGTTTAGATTCCTCCTCATCATTAGCTGCTGCCATCTTCTCACTCCTTTTTTCTCGCACTCAAACCACACCTCACTCTTTAGAAGTTCTAGACAAAGTACATTGGACAAAACAGATGTAGTGGATTTGAAGTGAACGAAAATCAACACAAAAAAAAAGTACGGAAGAAAACCAGGTGAAATGGACGAGGAATGTAAGGATGTCACCAAACATGAAAATCATACGACAAAAAATGAGGTCACATCTCCATCCGCATCACACACTCATCACCACTACATCACACTCGCTTCGGTTGTCATATAACAAGGTTAACATTTAAAAAAGAAGGAAGTACAATGCAAATCGGCGGTGATCTCAGAATATCCGCCCGTGGCTTCACGTGCAATAATTACGCTTCAACAATCGGCAAGTCAATCCCAATCACCGTTTCTACCATGCGTACAGGTAAAAACATCACCCCTGGCTTATGCACAATTCGGTGATGAGATCATCTCGCACTTTTCCTCCCCGATCTTACATAACCGCGGCCTACAAGCACGTGCAGCAAGTGTCAACCGTAGGTGGGACTACATATCCCATACATTTTTATTACGGCTCAGACCACTAACTGCGAGACTAACTGCCTAAGACACCACTCAAAGACTCCCGGAGTTCTCCACCACCTCCGTCGTACTAAGCCCCCTTTCCCCCCCTCTAAGCACTGAATCACGTGATTCGCGGTCGATGCTTGTCCTTCGAAATCTGAACCCCTACCATTCTGAACCAGCCCTCGGAAGACATAGCTGCGAACTGGCCCCTACATGGCACAATAAGAGACGCGCCAGAGGAGGGGCGCCCCACGTCACAATGACGTCACGCGCACAACTCAACCATTTCCTACATCCCCCACCCCACCCTACCGTCCCGCAAGGTCGATCGCGAAAAATTCGCAAGTCAGGTTGGCATGGCATCTTTTTGCTTCAAGAACAATGACATCTTAACCAAAAACGCGAGCGAAGACGTTCACCCTTTTTGGTCGATTAGGACGTGGACAATCGGATTGCGTGCGAATTGGTACGCAATGGGTACCGTGCAGATTGGACCTCTGCGTGCAGCATAGCATATCGCCAATGTCAACAATTTAAATTTGGATGGTGGTCTCAAAAAACAGGGCTGGTATATCGATTCCCGTTATGGCCAGGGCTGCTGGCAACACGGCTCATTGGAGTGACAGCCGCTCTTTTCAGATGACACCAGGATGCGAATAATAAATCCGGGGATTATGCACAAATGCACCACTACAATCGGGTGTAGTGCGTGTCTGGTGCGTGCAATAACGCGACCACGCGATGCAAATGGCGTATCAAATTAACATTCGTGTTAGTTAAGAGATACATCACAGGACGACCTTCTGCGGTGCAAGTGTGGTGCAATAGTCCGTTGCAACATTTAGTACACGCACATGTCGGTTTAGTATTGAAAAAATCATTTACTTCTAATTAAAATACTAGAACAACTTGCGATTCCTCTGTCCATCTTTCGTGATCAAAAGAAAATGTGCCGGGCTGGTGTAATCATCCGGGAAAGCTATGTGCGAGTTTACATGGAAACTATGGAAACCCACAATTGCCCAATATTATAGCAGAACATTGATTGTGCCATATTCTCACTAGCTCTAAGCTCATTGTGATAGCTGGACAAGTAGCTTATCGTTAAATGACAAACGATTTACGGCTTAAGCAATTTTTGAACAGGTCGCAGGGTCGCATACAATGGGCGCTATACTCGAATAACAGACGGTACCGCCCTGCGTGTCATGAAGAACTTTACAACCCGGTTCGTTTTGAATAGACAGTGTAATGTAGACCTAGTAGTAGAATGTCAAAGCATCCTGACAACCCTGATGAATGGAGTGCTCTAATTACCGCCTATACAATGTTGCCGCTACGCAATTCCTGATTACTTATCTCATTGCCACTCTGTTCAGCATGTCTAGCACCTGATGCATGTAATTCTCAGATGAGAGCAGAGCATACGAAAGTAGTACATGTTATCCTGGACGATAGGCAAACCTTGTGCCTTTCTCGCTTCACCGAGAAGCAGAAGCAGTAGGGGCCTTCCATTTCCACGGTTCCAAAACGAAGTCTACGTCACATGATCATACGTCATATAATCAGAGATTTTGCCTTAGTTTGCATTTATATACAACTGGTACATGACTCGGTCCGGTTTTGACTAAATAATGGCGTAACTTTGAATTTCTCCACAGGCTACAAGTGCAATGGAAGAACTAGCAGCGGAAATTCAGATGTGACACATAAAAAGGATATGAAATTTTTGTTATCAGGTACAGGCTACCTTTTTAAAAAGAGCATCTATGCTCTTTTTAAAAGGGTAGCCTGTACCTACTGGCTACTGATTCTAAACAATACTAATGAGAACTATTCTCTGGACCATAACTCACCGCACCTTAAAAGTTACACGGGCAATAAAGTTGAGAGCAACTTTTTTTTACCGACCGACAACTGACGTCACTGAGACTGAAATCTTTCTTGGGGGATTCCAAATAGCATACCACGGTTGTCTTCACCCTTACATCTGTTCTTACATGCCATTCGATTATCTCCTTCCCACTCAAACTACCTGTCACGAGGTCTGACATGTATGCGCAATTTTAAAACCAGATGATACATGTGACCTTGCACATGCTAGCAAACATCCGTTTGTATACTTGCAGCTACGGAGCACGCCTTATGTCCCACTAATTAAGTAGTAACGAGTGTTTCCACTGACTACTAGGCCATGTTGGACACCGCGAAGGTCGTCCTATTTGCGAAAAGGTTAAGCGCGATTTTATTAATGGATCAAAGAGAATAAAATATGCAAGTCATTGTTGGAAGTCGGCGCCAGCTCATCAGGTCCAAGGATTCAGTACCTAAACTAATAGCTTCATTTACCAACTGTCGCGAGGAGGCAGGATCCAAGATTCAAGTCCTATTTGGGAGCCATTTACTACCGGGAATTAATACTTGATGAAGATCCATATCCCATGGCTCTTGCCTCCGTGATATAAACTGGCGAAGGGGGAGACCATTTCCTCCTGGTTACACCTAATGCTTTCTCGTCCATCAAATTGACTTGGCGCTGAACTAACAAGCTCCCATTGGCCCAGCAAATTGAATCTCCCATAGGTGACCAGTCCCACCCCACTCGGTACATCTGATCCGCCTTTTAATCGCTCCGACAACACAGCCGCCGCAGAATGTCATTGTGTTTGGCAGATTGCCTTATTCGCGGCCATTCCTGCCATTACAACCATTTCACGCGCAGTAATATGGAAAATGATGGGGTTTGGAGCTGCGTGCAGTTTGAACATTTTCCTCACCAAATGCTGTAATAAGTCGGCTAGAGCACCCAGCTGGAACGCGGTCTCAAGGATAACCGTGCGCGAGATGAGATGTAATTTCAAGTTATGAAAGAATGACGCACCATTTACAATAATATTGCACATGCAGACTTGCAAGTAGCTCTCCTCATTTACCTCATGTTTCAGGCCTCAGTATAACAGCTTAACACGGACTGCTCACGGGTAATTTGTATTGCGCTGCGTTGTTGACGTAATCCTCTCCGGAAAACCTACGCTCTTACCTGTAAGGTGGCAGTTGTGCCTATAACGAGACTACAAAATATCTGGCATAAACCTAGACTGGCCAATGCGAATGTCTCAGAGTGTCATTTCCTTTTGCCTTTCGATTGTCAGGAATACTTAATTAATGGATTCCGGGGGTAGCTAGTGATTCAAATTTTAAAATATTGTTGACAGATATTCCATTTTCCAGTCTTGCTGATCAACTGTGAATGGCATCGTTACGGAAATGATGCTTAAGATAACTTACGCTACAATTTATGGCAGCTGATAAAAACACTCAAGCCGAAAGGCTATGGCGATAACCACCACACGCCCTCAGGGCAGTATGGTGCGTAGCAATTACGTCGAGTGATGTTTACTCACAAAATACCTGGAATGGGACGATCTCCCGCTACATTTTGCATGTCAAACACAAAAGTCGCACTGAAGTACAGTACACGACTCTAACGAATTTATTTCCAAAAATGACGATTTGCAATGCAAATCAGTCGTGACAAAATGACGTCGCACCATCCCAAAATTCTACAGGGCCATTCATTCCTCAAGTACGATGCATCCAGAGTGCTACTAGAGGTCCAGCTACACTGCATGCTCAAATCTAACTCAGGGTTAGCCACTAAAGGCCGTCCTACTGACCCGACTGTCTCTATTGTCATAGTACTACGTCAGTGTAGCCATCAATCACTAGTGAAGGGGAGGAAGTGGGGAGTGAATACTATCTTCGGTGGACTACCGCCAACGCAAGTAGAAGTGGTCGGCACAAAATGCGGAGGTGGACGGGGCCGAGACACATATTTTCCTCTCTCTTTTTTTGGTGATGTGCGGGGGAAGAGTGACAGGGGGGGAAACGCAACAAAAAATCACCTTGCGCCAATCAATGCATGGATGCGCCCATCATGACCACCACAAGCACCACCGTCACCACCAATGTCACGGTCACCTCCACGGCCACCACCAGATGCAGTGTCAGTAGTAGGAGCAGCAGAAGCCGCGGCGCCAGCGCCTGGAACCATTCCACTCTTACCACCTCTGCCTGCCACCCCCTATTTTATACCCTCCTACACAAGCCCTGCCCGCCCTGCCTGCCTGCTCCATACCTAAAATCGATCGCAGACCTTCCATTGGAACCACTAGGAGCTGCCTCTTCTACCACAGGGGGTGGGGAAATCGGTGGACAACAAATGCCTCCATGTGCGATTCAGACGTCGCCACAAACGCGTACTTCCCTCAGGACTTGACGCAAGCACCTCTGTTGAGGTCCGGGTATTGTTGTCATAATGGAATTGTGCAGGTGACGCCAGATATTGACTCAACAACGCCCACCGTCATATTGGTAGAACACTTGTTCCCACATTTGTGTGGGTTCCTCAAATGTGCAGGTGGTGCGTTACTAGGATTCGCCCCTTGTACCTAATGCCACCAAACAAGTTGGCGCAATGACATGCAGAAGGCACTGAAATAATCTATGAAGCCTTGAACAACCCCAAATATAATTCCTGTCAACATGTAATAAATAATGATTTACAATTGATTCCGATGATTTGATTGATGTAGCATAATGAGACCCATCAATATAATAATTCAAAACCATTATCAGTACATCCCTGTCATTATTGCAGGATTATAGCTAAGAAAATACACATCAGCACATGTGGATTTACCATTACAACCCAACACACCTTCCATAAATGAATCTTATCTGGTTTCAGACTGTGCATGCAGTGTCATATATTTCAAGGAACCAAGGGCTTTGAAGTGCTCTCTCGTGATACTGGTTTGGTACTAATTCTTGGCAAGTTTTTTGGCCAAGCGTATCCTGGTGCTATACAACCATCATCGCTTCGAGGCTTTCATTTTCATAGGCTTTACCTTGGGAGAGTGCTAATGGCTGTTTAGTGCCAGGATATGTTCAGTCAAAACTGTGTGTTTTTTTGTTGACAGAGTGCAATGTCGGACATAACTGTCTAAAAATATACTGGGTGTTCATGAAAAACACCGACAAACTTGTAGGGGTAATAGAGGGGATCAAGACAAATATATTTCATGTAGGAACCAGTGTCCGGAAACGCGTCTGAGCGACCCGTTCCTTGTCTATGAACCACCTCTAGATGGAGTTTCTGGACATGGGTTCCTATAAGAAATATGTTTGTTTTGGTCCCCTCTATTACCCCTACAAGTTTGTCAGTGTTTTACATGACACCTTGTACTTCCCAATGTCAAGCTTGAATTTAGCTCTGGTTGAGTAGATGGTATGGTCAACTTGTCAATCGCCATCTCTTTCCATTTTCATTAAACATGAGCAACATGGCAATGCTACATGTCCTCACCTTTCCTCTCCAGTTTCAATAACCAGTGTGCCAAGCTAGTATGCAGAAGGAAGAGGACACCTACGCAAAACCACACTCATAAAGCCTATTCCAAAGATTTGGTATTAGTCAAGTACTTATATGGCACTTACATTAATACTACTTCATCCAGTGTAATTACACAAGAAGGGTTAAGAGCTTCTCATTAGAAAAGAACACCCTTTGCTATTCATGTGGCTTACTGCATATCATTTATTAGGGAAAAAGTAATGGACACACGGCCAACCCTATGCAATCAGAGCAACCTCAACCTACACTTTTAAAAACCTAATAGCATTCATATTTTCAAAAGCTTTTATCTCAGATCTCAACCCAGGTTTTGATTACTCGAAAATTATTGTACAGTAGTACACAAAACACATGCTACCTCAGCCCTAACAAATATAACCTGTGTAAGGTGAGTACTTTTGAACAAGTCCTAAAGCATGAGAATTAACTAAGACCAGCAGCATTCCACAACTTCTCAAACTCAAGTTGACTTGAAAAATGCATGCTGAAATGGGATCAGGTACTTGCCGCCCATGGTGATGCTTCCAAACATTTCTCCTTGGACGACGTTTATGCAATTGTCGATCAGCAAAGGCACCAACAGCAACACTGTGGGACGGAGAGGTCAGAGTACCGGTGGATGACTCACTGGCAGCTAGAGAGTGCACACTAACAAGAGTGTCAGAGTCAGAGTCAGAGAAATTTGATGCAGCAGTCACCAATGTTCCATCATCAGTATCTATCAGAACAGAATAAATATCATTATTTTCTACCCATTTCTGGGGTCATATGAAACAATCTTTGATACAAGTGGAAATAAAAACTAATTTTGACTTACAATTTGAATTATTTAAAAAATTAGGAGTACATTTGACAGAATTTGAGGGCTTTGACCAAAGATAAACTACTGGAGGTATTTACATAGAATTAATATCATAAAATTTACCTGCATCAAAAGCATCATAAAACTCATCATCAGAAGTGTCATAAAATCGTGGAGTGCACCCAGCAGTGGCTCTCACAGCAGGAGACCCAACAGGGGAGGAGAGGTGCGAGGCAACTGATTGCTCAAGTTCATGATGCTCCTTGGCCAAGACATGAAGTGCTTCTTCCAGAACACGGCACTTCTCTTGCTCTTGTTTCAATTGCAGGGAGCGTACCTTGAAAAGAAGGGACAAAGCCATGCTCGTTGATATTCAGTTAACTGTTCTTGGATAGGACCCTTTTCATAATGCCACAATTAAAAATGTTTAAAAATTTCTGCAGCATGGGGTAGTGGAATTCATCGCTCGTCATGGAAGGGGTCATCAAATGCTAATCACTGACCTATCGCCCACTATTTTGATGCTGCTGACTGACCCATTCTTGGCTATTTTCATTCTAACTTTTTGGCCCACTCCTAGTTTACCATATGGTCTTTAATCAAATATCAAATAATTCATTATGCACTGGGTATTCCTTAATGAGGGGTGTATAAATGCTGTGCATTTCAATGTTAGACCAGCTCTGCCATGAAGAAAATTTAAAACAAAAACCCTATCTTGCTGCTGGGACCACAAAACTTTTCTCCACCAAACAAGTTTTGGCTATATCCAGGTTTACCTGTATTAGCAGACTCGGAATGTATTGTAGGATATAATGCAGCTTTTAAAAAGCACACAAAAGAACTTCACTACAAGTACAGGTAGATCCCATTTCATGATGCACACCATATGTACTATGTATCACATTACAAAATTACCTTAAATATGAACAATTTGAAACAAATTTTAAAATAACAAAAAAACTAATTAGTAACACACCTGAATCCAAACACACTGGAGGCATTTCTTTAGTCTTTCGTGGTGCATTGTGGCAGTATCTACACTTCTACACACATGAACAGGTAGGCCTTGTTTTATGACTTTTCCCTTTATAATCCAGTTTTGCTGGAATCTCATCTCTTCATAAAACAGGGTCTACCTGTGCTATGATGCCACAAGATCTAGTACAGATGGAGGAATTGCCAGACCGTACATGTGGTCAATACATAATATGTCTGGAGGTGTGAATTGTAACATGAGTTTGAGAAAGACTGGCTTACTTCTTCCTGTTGCTGAAACAAGGTCAGGCAGTGTCCTAAAGTGCCCAGCATGCTTTGGGCAGTGTCTGACATCCCCTGTATCCGCTGGAAATGTAAAGAAAAAAAAGTCACATTATGACAATTCAAACAGGAAATACAATAGACCCTTCACTACATAATTATTTAGATTCAAGTATAATTTCTGCTTACAATAATAATAATATAATTGGTTCCACAGTGCGAGGTCTGTGTTTTAGGGAATCCTCTTTTAAATGACATGGCTATATTTAATCACTGCATTGTTCATTGACTTTTTATTGTGGGAGGAAATTGGAGCAAATCAAGAAATCAAAGACAAACATACAGAGAACCCATCTAAACTCTTTTACACCTGAGAATCCTCCGCCTGACTAAGGGACTTAACTTGGGACCCCAGACGTGGAAGGGTGTGGTGCTAATCACTGCACTAATGCATGAATCTGGCATATCAGTATATCCCAGCAATTGCATCTTTCCCAGTTACAAGTAAACAACAAGAAAATATAATTAACTCACTCTGAGCATTCCTCCATAAATCCCCTCAGCATGTGCATTGGTAGTGAGTGCATCCATTATACCTGACGCTTCGGTCAGTTGCTTTTGCAGGAGTCCATGATGAGCAGCAGCATTTTTAAGAGCATCCTGGGAAAGTGTTATTATTTTGTGAGTGGCAATAAAATATTTATAGCCTCAGAGCACTGCTTCATAACCAATATACTAACTTGCATAGATCCTAGTGGTTTGACATCTCTATCATCTTCATCACTGTCATAAATAACACTTCCTTGATTGAGGTAATGGGTGCTGAAGGAGATATGCTCCTGAAGGGCATGAATCCATTTCTGCATAAAAGCAAAAGTTATCAACAGTCATTTTCAATTTTAGTTTGGCCAAATTGTTTACAGAAACACCGATCATATTCAAGTTTGCGGAGACTGGACAACTGGGCCCTCCAGTCATGTAGAAGTCATATGTGAGATGGTAATTTATAGATTGTACATGAGTTGAGTAAATGTGTCAGGTGAAATAAAATCTGAACCTTTCTGAATGCCTATCACCTGGAGGTGGTGGATGGCATGGGGAAAAAATATTGTGTTTCTTTCATTTTTCCCCAGCAGTCAGTATTTCCTGCTTTTTTACAACACTACTTCCACATATCTAAATTAACCGAAAATTAAGCTCGGAATACTGAGGATTCTCTAAATCTCCTCCAGATGCTATCAGCTCCTAAAGAAATACCATGAAAAGATACTGAATATGTATGTTGGTGGTATCACACAGGATGCAAGCTCTTATACATTACAGACACCTTTAGAAATATGAGATTCTGACCCTATCGGACATAGTGTAATTCACCACATGTAGTTTGACAGGTAAGAGAGACATTCCATACCTGCCTACTGAATTCACTAGCTTCAACTGTTGGTACACTGAGTCGATGAACGGTGCTGTCTGAGAAATGTATGACAAAGGTGGAAGCACTGGTTTCTAGAAGCACCACTCTAGCACCATCAAGGTATTTGAAATCTTTCCGGTGAACACCTGAACACGCATCAGCACGGTTGTTAAAGTAGGCCAAAACACCCCTTTCCAACACAGCCTGGAAGAAAGCCAGATATTTCCATTAGTTACATGGAAATTCCAATATAGATGCTCATTAGAGCAGTTTACCCTATTTATATCCACTAATCAACCATGACAAGGAAGCTAGTAAAATATTGGCAAATAAAAATATTTGTTAATATCATGTCTGTACCTTCAGGCAAATGTGACAGGATTATTTTTTCACTTATGAAATCAAAATTGACTGATAAGAGTGATAACCAATAACTGCTATTTTCTTACCCAAACAGGTTTCCATCCAATAAATCGAGACCTCTTCAGAAGCTGTCCCTCAAAACGAGTGGCTGTCTTATGCAGTCTCCTCAAGGGTTGCACATCCAGAACCTGCTGCATCTGAGGATCCCTGGCGAGTTCCAGGGCAGTCTGTCCCCGGTGGTTGCGAAGGCTAGTGTCAATACCATTCTGCAGCAGCAGCACAGCCACTTCCTTGTGGCCCCTATATGCTGCTACATGCAGACAGGAATTCCCCAAGGCATCCACACAGTTTATGTTGGGTGGGTTTGTGCTACGTAACTGCAAAATTAAAAGTATAAAGGTACAAATCAATAACCAAAATTGTGAAATTTACACATTTTAAAACACTAACCAGTTTTAAATATTTGTAACTAAAAAGATATCTGTTATGGACATGACTCCACTACCTTTAGCGCCATTTATAGCCAGTTTTTCTGCTCAAATTAATGGTTTCCTTGTCACAAATCTTATTATTTGTTAGATGTAAACCTTATTATAGCAGTCACACATGAAATGCCCTATTTACTCTAATCTACGATGCACTTTTAGTCTAAAAAATACAGCAAAAAATTGGTACGAGGTAGGCGCCAAAAGTTTCCGTCCTGGCTATGTTCCAGGGGTGATAGAAATGAAACAACTATAGTGACAGGTAGTCCCAACCATGAGTTGAGGAATGTACAAGTTTCACCCGGCAACGTCAGTCAGTCTCTTAGAAAAGTCAACTTTAGTTAGACGAGTTGCAACATGGTGAAAATCGAGTATCGAGAGTGATCAAGTTCCTCACCAAGGAAGGCCTTACTACGATGTCTATTAAACAGGCCTTGGGTGGTGTGTATGGTGAAGCTTCCTCTTCATATTCCACCATGAAGGAATGGGCTAAGCAGTTTCGTTTGGGCTGAGAGAACATCGAAGGCGGGCTATGCGACTTTCGGCCCGTGGAGGTGATGACTGCAGAAACCGTCTCTCTTGTGGAGGAGTAGGTGCTGCAAGCAGACCCTTGGAGGTGGAGGAACTCTTGGGAAGGTTGTGGCTTTCAGACACCACCATTCCTCTCATTATTCATGAACACCTTCACATGAAAAAGGTCAGCACAAGATGGGTGCCCCAACTTCTGTCCGCAATTAAAAAGCAAAAATGCGTAACATGTTGCGAAACGTTTTCGGACCTTCGCCGTGGCAAACAGAAAGAAGTACTGGAGTTCATCGTCACAGGAGATGAAACTATGGTCCCGTGCTATGATCCTCTATCAAAATGAGAATTAATGGAATAGCTTAGGGCAGGCGGAAAGCGGCCGAGTGACCCGGTCACCAAGAAGACCATGGTGACGGTTCTTTAGAATTCCAAAGGAATCTTACTAATAGACTTCAAGGATTAAACCTCGATTGTCTACAGGGAGTCTTACTCTGGCCTGCTGCACAGGTTTCGCGATGCCATGAAGAAGAACAGATGCGGGAAGTTGAGTTGGGGTGTTCTCCAACATCTGGATAATGAACCAGGTTACAGGACAATGTTTCCAAGACTGCTGTGAGGAACTGTGGCTTCGAGGAGCTTGATCACCCACCCTACTGGCCCCTAGTGACTATTACCTGTTATCCAAACTCAAAAAAGAACTTCAAGGTACGGTTTAAAAGTGATGAAGAGGTGTAAGAGGCAGTATACGAGCATTTTGTAGAGAAAACTTTGGACTATTCTTCCAGAGGTATTGAAATTATAATTATGAGATATGAGACGTGCATTGATGTAGAAGGAGACTATATTGAAAAATGACACAATCGTTTTATTTCCATCACCCCTGGAACATAGCCATCACAGAAACTTTTGGCGCCTACCTCGTACATCTTAGAAACTGGTACAAAGCATTCTCCATAGCTAACTTTTCACTACTTAAAACTACTAGGGGTGTGCTTTAGATTCTAGTAATATGGTGCATTCAATTTGTGTCTTTCAATTATTTTTGCTCTATTTCCTTCATTCTTGTTTTATTTGCTCCTTCTAGGCCTAGGAATAATCACTGAGGCCTAGGATGGGAAAACTTGTTATGAATTGTCCTTAGTTCGCATAATGTTTTCAATATTGACTAGCCTATAATAGCTCACCATGTCACTCACAACCTCAAGATGTCCATCACGTGTGGCAGCGAGTAGATTATCATCCTTTTTCCTGAGCTCAGTTTGTTCTGCAGCAATAAGCAGTTTCCTCACGTCACTGCTGAGAGAGACATCCCTAGGGCGCTGACCCTCTCCATTTATCACATTTACATCAGCTCTGTTTTGCAGCAGCAAAAGCACCAGATCCTATTCAATGCAAAAAAAAGAAGATAAACTAGATACAGAATCACTATGGGCCAAACACTATTGGCATCAACTATTGGCACTTACTTCACGGCCTGTGAAGGAGGCCTTATGAAGAGGTGTGTCCCCTGCATCATTTACTGAGTTTACATTGGCCCCATTTTTGAGCAGCATCTCAGCCACTCCCAGGTGGCCAAAGTAGCTTGCAAGGTGGAGGGGAGTCCAGCCCAGGTTGCTCTTCGATTTCCCTGCACCAAAATGTATTACTACTCTTGAATAAATTCAAACAACAAGGTGAAGTATACTCAAATTCCATGTCAGTCCTACTGCTTTCTATTTCCCAGCCCTGTCACTGCCCCTGGCAATGGCTTAGAACTGAAGCCTTACCAGGTTACTGATCACGATATTTATTTTTCATTATTCTCTAGGATGAAGATGAAATTAAAAAGCTCTTCATGAATACTGTATGAGTCACCGGAATCGACCAGCAAAACAAACCGGAGCATATATAGTTTCTGCCCAGTTTACACTTTCTGCATGACTAAAGCAACCTTTTAAGAGTAAATTGCACTGAGGAGCACAACAAAGAATCATTCCCATTCGGCCGATGCTGAAGGAGATCAAGGTTCAGCAATATAAACCGAGCTTTGCTCTTTAAAACTTCCAGAGAAAACCAAGCATAATTATACTGTATAAGAACATACCTTTACAACTGATGTTGAGGTCAACCTTCCCTTCAACATGAGCCAACATCATCTCCCGCACCATGTTTTCATCTCCGTTGCGAGCACTGCGCAGCAGCATCTCCTCAAATTCCTCCCCCAGTCCCCCTCCCCCTTCCATCCCTCCATCAGGAGGTAGTCCCCCAATTGCCATCCCTGAGGATGATGTGGGAGACACAGCTGGTTGATCTTTCATCTTCTTGTTCTTCTTGGCACTGCCTCCTAAGCATAGCCTACATACATGCATACATCCGTGATCCTCCTAGTAAGGTCTGCCTAAAAATCACAAAAATAAATAAATTGGTATCAGCAGGCAAGGGAAAAATGGCTGACACTATAAGTTGAGATTTCTCTTTGAATATAGGCCTACCAAGTACACGTCTGGCGTAAAATCAGTGCAAGCAGGGCATTTGTTGATTCCAGTTGAGGGGCAGTAGGGGGCGGAGCATAGCTGTTCTCCATTAGTTTATTCTGGTGTTAGCTCATGTGTTACACCATTGCAGCACTGGCTGCATGTTTTGAATCCACAGTACAATTAGATCAGTGTAAGGCAGTTATACACTGGCTTTCACCAACGTCACTGCACTGCCCCTTACATATTATAGGGCTGGTAAACAAATAGGTCTAATAAATACAGTAAAACCTTGATATAACGCTCTTCAAGGGACCATCCAAAAGTAGCGTTATAAGTGGGATAGTGATTACATGCAGGAAACATGAATTAATTCACCCTTTTCTCAGGTAATGGATGCCTTCACTGTTACTATGTAGATTGAAGGCTATAAACCACTTTAACCTGAACTGACCTGTCCATGTACCATGTGCAGTCTTTCCCGAAAGTCTAGGACCACCCCCATAACATATCAAGGTTTTTCATTTCTCAAGCTTAAATTTACTGTAAAAATTAAAAGTGTAAGGTAAGGTTAAAAGCGTCTTCAAAAGGGCTATAAAACAAAAACAGGAACGGTCATCCTAGGTTCCACAAAAGTGGAAATTTTAATTGCATTGTTTTTTAAAATATTGACAAAAACCTACATTTTCAACTATAAATAATTATGAATAAAGGCGACCGTCACGTATTGACACGTTGGTTTTTTTTCTTATGGCAAGAAACAAACGCCAAACAAGGGAAAAATCCACAAAATGTTTTAAAAATCTGTAGCCGAATTAGAATTTTTTCAATTTCCATCCCTTTCCTCCGCATAATCGACTGAAATTGACATTACGTGGCAATGTGCGGTGTAAGTTTCTCTGGGGTACAGGGAAAGCAAGCGTTATATGCAGGAGAGTTATATCGAGGTTTTACTGTATACCCTGAGTCCTTCTCTAACACAGACACAACAGCAATGAAAAGTCTGATAACATGATATGATCAGAGGGTGAAACTGTAAAGTGTAAAGCCTCATTCTCACTTTTTTGGGGGGGTTCCTTCCATCTTTCTTTCCTCAAAAATTCCTGCCTAAACCTGCCGGCACCTAAAACTGAATAAACCACTCCTAGAAACTCAAGATGCAGATGTAAATCTGCATAACTGCATTGTTTATCACACTCATGAGCACATGAACAAGGTATTAAAATTATCCACAAAGGTGCCTCCTTATGGCAAGGAAAATTATACTGAAACTGACTGAGGTTTGCGAGATGCACAAACCCAAGGGAGGAGAAAGGTCTAAGCTACTACCAGCCATGACTATTATTAATTGTTGTAGTTGTTGTACAGTTGTTGTGGTGGACGTTCCAATAAGTGGGTGTGGCCTGTCAGCTGATTGTACTACCCTCACTGTATTGCTGGTGTGTTGCAACCTTCTGGACGCCACCCTGAGCCAGCCAGACCAGGTGCGTATAGCACAACAACCGAGGCGGGCGGGCATGCCCACCGACGATCGACGGTGGTCAGGCCTGACCGACAATAAATAATCACCGTGCCATCATCCCCACCTGCTCTCCTTCTGGCAGCTCGTCCTTCCTGGCCCCCTCTCTCGCCCTGGGGGATCGAGGGAATGTGTTGGCGGCACGACCGTGTGTGTGACAGCCAGACAGCTGCAGGGTGCAGTCGGTGTGCGTACGGTGTACCCGCCACCCGGGTGTACCGCAACTACTGTTCCTGCCTCTCTCTCCGTCCCGCCCACCGGCAAGTCCGGAGATTTGCCGATCCGACGAGAGGCGGGGACACACGGCCTGATGCTGCTGATCCCCCTGCCCTCTCGTCCCAAGCCCGCCACTTTTCAATCCTGCAGTCTACTATCTGTACAAACAGGCAGTATCAACACAATACGCAGTGTGTCAGCTGGCACTTCATATTGAATGAACTTCGAAAAGAGTTAGATAGTACAATATTGTAATAGATCAAGTGGGATCAGGTACTGTACATTCGCATATAAGTGGTGGTGGTCCGTGAATTCACAAGATAATGACATGGATAATATAATGAATGACAAATACACTTTCATCCATTATACCATGCATGAGAGAAGACAGATGAATTGCCAGAAATGTAATATTCCAAAAACATGCAGATAATTATTTATTTATTATTATTTTAATTACCCCGTGATACAACTCTATGTCGCTTTTGGGGGGTGGCAGACCACCATACAGTTTTCAGCTTGTATTTTCTTCAGACACCGGTGCAAGGAATACTAGGAAATTGGGTAAGGGTAGGGGATTTTGGGGAGGGGACACATGTGCAGGTGCATTGTCCAGTGGTGGGCCAGGTACAGTCCCCCAGGAGGTCAGGTTGCCAAGACGCCTCCTTAGGCGCGGGTCACGACCCAATGACGCAAGCGAAAGGTTTGCTCCCGGGTGGGGATTTGAACCTGGGACCTTTCGCATAGCAAGCCGAGACGTTACCATCTCGGCCACCGTGCCTCCTCCAACATGCAGATAATAATTTCAATGTGTTCGGAAGATAACTGGGATCAAACCAGTGCAGTGTCACAACATGTCAAACACATGACGTCTACACATATAGTAATTATACTCAAGTCTGGCACTTACTACAACAGGAATAATAGATTACATCAAACTACCAATTTTTCATCATTTATTTATGCTACGTCCTGACTCACCCGGACTCACCTTGGCATCACATTCCCAAATGAAAAGTAGCTCCAAGACTCATTCAAGTATAATGTATTCAGCCATCAAAAAAATGGTAGGCCTACTGAAGGCATAATTATAATGGGCTAAAAAGGAAACCCTTTAAAAACACAACATTAATCAAGGGCTGGTTGCACAATCAATGGTACTCCCAGCTCAAGTGGCTGATCAGTGTTATTGCCACAGGGTAAAGAGCTTGTTCTGGATTTACTGTTTATCATGCAACCAGCCCGGCCCCATGAAAGAGAGAAGGAATTACAGAAAGGTTACTGCAACTGATCAGGTAAATGACAACACCAACGACATATATCAAAGTACTCGTGCTGTATTGTTTGCTTTGCATGACTTTACAGAAGGTAAGTGTGTTTTGCGCTGTACAGGAGAAATACCCATCATTTTTTCTATAATCCACTTCAAAGTACATACAGCCAAGACAATATTGTTATTTATACACCCCGCTAAGAAAAAATAAGCAGCTTATATTTACATGTTCATATATACAACACCAACTGAAGATAGGTACAAATAATCTACACAGAAATGATCAGAAAGAATGACATGACACCAGCCAAATAAGTCAATAAACCCATAAACGCAGGCCTTTTAAAAGCAATAAATTCCATTACCATAAACACAAAACTCCATTAAATTTTATCAGTTAAAAAGCCAATAAAGCTCACAATAGATCAATTTATTCAGCACTCATCCTTCTGCACAATCTCAATGGATTTATTGCCATTATGTGGAAGTTATCACACTGGCTATCAAAACACTTAGCTTTCAGTTCCTCCTGCCATTATGAAACCAATTGACAGTGACGTATAAAATGTTTGCCTTTTGTGCAATGTAAGTGCACATCATCAGCTATGGAGCATTTTGATTTACAGTTTGAAACTTCACATCCAAGTAATGTGGAACCACCACAAGCGTAAATGTCATCACGTAAAGCACTACGTAAAATGGTAAAAAAATGGGAGGGGGAGAAGGGATGACGGACTTCAGGCCACTTCATTTCCACATATTCAACATTGCATAACTTTGCAGGCTTGTGATACAAAACCTTCATTTAAAATCCTGGTCAATGGCCTGAAGTTGGCCTAAGCTTACATGCAACAACGTCCTGCACATCTCTGAAGGCATCAACTTACATGTAATCTTGATATTTCATTATTCACAATCTTGGAATAGTCAATGGAATGAACATAATCATTAAGAAACAATCACACACACACAACCACACACATACAAAAATTTAATGCGAAATAAAAAAATCATATCAGCACCCCTTCATTTTTGTGGTGAATGATTTTGGAATAATGGAAATTGGAATGAATAAAAGGGAAAGACAGATAATGATCTGGCCCACATTGGAAAATGTTGGATAAGGGTCACCAAAATTCACAGGTCACTGAAAAGCAGAGGTACTTGTATAGGTGAAGCATTGTTTTAGTGCACAGTGCATTTCCCAATTATTATGGGATGCCTGCAACTCCACCATCTAAGTGTTGGTAATCACAGGTCAAGTTAATTTTAGTAGGAAGTTTAATTATTTACAAAGTTCTTAAAATGAGGTTTGTCAGGTGTGCAATGTAGCATGTCGAACCAAAAGTTACGTGTTGCAGTGCAGTTACATTCTCTCAATCCATTTGTCACCATAGTCCACTTGGCACAACTCGATCATTTTGGCACTTCCCACAGAGAAAATTACTTCTTTACTTTTTGGTGCAAAAATCAACACTCATTTCAAACTGGGTTCTAGAAGACACTGCAATTATTCTTCTCGTGTTGTGCATCAACTACAAATCATGACAAATTGCAAGATTTAAAAAGAAAAGCGATCCTTCACTCAATGCGAAGTACCAATATAACAAAATTACATCAAAGTGCCACCATTTACAAAATCATGTCATCACTGTTTCAGGCCCAAAATTTAAAAATTCTTTTACACACAG
Source organism: Catajapyx aquilonaris (assembly GCA_000934665.2). NCBI lineage: Eukaryota > Metazoa > Arthropoda > Diplura > Dicellurata > Japygidae > Catajapyx > Catajapyx aquilonaris. Next base: position 23,039 of record JYFJ02002967.1, on the reverse strand, counting down.
TAATTCTACATATCACAAAAGAAAGTCACATTCCAAAGGCAATGTTTGTACAGAAGCAACATACAACAAATGCTCTTCCCCTCGGTTGGATCACATGTTCGTAATTTTTGTGATGAATATTCTGTACCCTGCAAAATTGAATTCCTGGAAGCAATGTTAGTCTTGACTGCCCTGGAGGATGAATACTGACTGAATGTGAGGTTCATCCATGATTACCTTCTTTTTTGTGTGGAATGTCACACGGCAGAAACCATCCATTCCCATGCATCCATCACGGAATGCAATCCCACACCCCTCTGGCCACTTAAATATTAAATTAACTAACTTAGTACGCTGAAGTTGTTCAGACGCTGGCTTCAAAATACCTATAAACATTCCCTAATTCCAATTTGAAGACTAGTGTTACATCACAAATGAAAGCAAGCTTTCATCAGCAACACTCCAACCAAGTGAAGTATTTAAATAAATGACTGTAAATAATTTGCAATTTAATATCCCCCAATAAAAATCCCTGTAAAATTTAATAATGTGGTGCACGTTTTACCCCAAATATTTTAATAATAAACCAATTTTTATATTGGTTGGTGAAGCCAATTTTGGCCTTCACTGCCCCAATGAAGTCCTTGAAACTAGCAAGTGCTGGACTTGTGCAAGATGGAATATGGCATTGATGGGATGTCAACATTTCCCTTGGCCCTCCCTACATGTAAAGTCATCATCGCCAATGACCTCTGAAATTAATGATGAGTTGGAGAGGGATGAAAATGGCAGGAGATCTACTCATCCCCTTCAGTCATAACACCGGGTTCAATAGATGTCACCTTATAATTGATACATTTCAGGTTGAGTCATTTTGCACTGGCACAAGCAACATGAACTGCTTATTGCAGTACTTTCACTGGTCCCTATTCCCAAAAAGAATGTGCATCACTTGTGGAATGATGTTCATCACATTTGACTCATCTGTTTGAATCACAACATGGAACTGTTAAACTGGAATTTACTTCTGAGTTAATGCACACACACATTGCAATTCCAAAATTACACCTGCTGTTTAATTATTGTACAATACCTGACATTTAGGTCTCTGCTCGACTGTGGAACATAATATGTATACATCTCTGTGGTACTGCAGTATGGCTGTAGGTACTTTGTATTTTTAACGGGCATTGCTAAAAAGGTGTCATCGTTTTCATTGTAAGTGGGATTCAAATTATCTTCCTAACTCCACTAATCACATAAGAACATTGTTGTCACCCACCTAATGGGCGCTATCCCCCCCCATAACTAAAGTATGACGAAGGATAAACATTCCTGAAGGTGTGCTATACTCTGAAGCAGAATCTTCAGTCAATTGGTTATCAACTACTACCATCAGAACATGCAACAAGCACACTTCCTAATGCAAAACAAAGTCCAGCTTTCTTGTAAGAGAAGCTCTGCATTTCTAAAACTGCACATTTTGACCTGACACAAAGTGTCAAAGTGTATAACTCAGGAATAATTGAGAGTGATCTTTCAACTGCACCCTTGCACAGATGAAACATTACACAGCTTCTAGTGAACTTGCAATTGGTTCTACATGCAGCATGGACATAACATCCAATGTTCCAAATATTGTGCTTTGTACCTAACTGCTAATCTCATGGCAGCAGTCACGTGCTGGACCCTATTCACTTATATTTGTGGACAAGTGTAACATCAATTTCCAGATGGCAATGCAAATGTGAGTGACACAATTTGGCCTCCCTCACCTTCTGATTTTCTGCTGTTACAAGGGGGAAAAAATCTCAAAATTTCCCTTTAGCAACAATATGCCCATAAACCTACAGATAGCCTATCCTCAAAATCATCACTTCTTATTCTTTAATCCTGCACTGGAATGTAATGCTATGGATTTCTTGAAGACGAATTATCATATTTCTCAATAGATTATGTTGAAGTGCCAGTGCAAAAAGGTCCTGCAATTCACATCCCACATCACTACACCCCAAAAACCCCACCTCCTTGCCCCCTCCCTTACACCATTCACCTAAGCTGCCACCCCTACCATTACCTGTTAGGATGTGGGCTAGAGGCTGGTTGCAACATATTCACCCTGATGTCACTCCCTGCAGCCACCCCTGCCAGCAATGCCGCTACACCAACCAGTGCTGCCCCAACCCTCCCTCCCCCTGCCCTTGCCCTTCCATCACCCCACAAGGACGATGCTGAGGAGGTCCCATTGTGATAAGGCGATGATGGCGATGAGGAGGATGAGTAATCACCCATCACTTCCCCAGGTGGGCCAACCCTGGCCATGGCAGCCACAATCTCAGCATAGTCCACCTCTTGTACTGGCTCAAAGGTTTCCGGCGATGCAATAATGGCAGTCACCCCACGGCTCTTCTCCAGTTCAGGGGCAGACTCACTCCAACGTCGTTGCTCACCACCAGGAGGTGGTCCCATAATCTGGCCACGCTCCCTCTGGTGGAAAGTACTGGGTCCCCAGGTCTTACCCTTGGCTCCCTCTGAGGGGAGGGCAATAGCCCGCAGTCTTGGAATGGTAGGAGAACCCGGAAGTGACACAGGGCTAGTGGGTTTGCGGTGGCTACCCCCTGGTCCTCGGTGGGAGGAGCGATGATGTGAAGCAGAACGATGTGGGTGGACACGTGGAGGATGGTGAAAGGTCTTAGTCTCCAGAATGCCTGGCCCAGTCTGCTGAACCGTCAATGTGTGGCGAAAGTCAGAAGGCATGCCTGCAGGATCAAAATAGGAAGGCGTGCATATGTAGATGTGCCACATGTACATTAGAATCAGGATAGTGATGCAAACTAACTTCTAAAAATTAAACAAAATATCCTCACTTGATCACTGACATTACTTCATCCACTAGTATTCACAAGAAACCTTTTACTGGGGTTTTATTGCAACTGACCTATGGCATGCCCTCCATCTCTTTTGAGCAGCTTGAGTCTGCTTCGCTTGAATTTTCCTTTCCTGCTCTTGGGCACTGGTGGTCCAGACATCTGCTGCTGCACCATCATGAGGTTTAGCTCTCTCTCAAGGACTTCGTATTCTCTAGCAGCAAGCTCCATTTCCCTGCGCCTTAGGTTTTCTTCCTGCAGCTTTTGCTGAAGCAGAGCCTTGGTAAGCTCTTCCTCCCTGCTCCTCAGTTCACTCTCCTTTTGTTGGATCTCCTGCAGCATTCCATCTATCTCCATCTTCCAATCCTCCTGCATAGTGTGGAAGCTTTCCCTTCTGGTTTGAGTGAAAGCTGAATGGGCAATTATATTCAGAGAACGGAGAATCTCATCAAAATTAGGGCGTGCATGGGGATCTTGTTCCCAGCATGCAGACATAAGGTCCCGCCAGGCTTCTGGGCATGTAGCGGGCACTGGAAGGCTCAGTTTGTTCATGGCAACCCCATATGCTACTGCCAAGGCATCAAAGCCTTTGTAAGGGGTCTCTCCAGTAAGCAGTTCCCACAGGACTATGCCATAGCTCCACACATCACTTGCCTTTGAGAATGTCGATGATTTTATCACCTGTATTTGGCAAAATGGAAACGTTTTAATTTATTACCAAATCAGCTTGATCTAAGTGACTCAAAATCCTCTCTGTTCTCTATCTATCCATGCACACATATACTAATAGACTAACGACATTTTAAAATGCACAATCATGCTGTGACAGCTCCCTTGCATTGTAGCTGCATGGCATGGAAAGGGCTAGTGCAGTAGCCATGAATGCTACAGCTACAAAAATCTGTGAAAGCAACTGTAGCTGTAGCATTCCTAGCCCAGAATGTTACAGTTATAGGGGAGGGCCTGCTAGCTCCTCTGATAATAATAATCATACTGCAGTTCGAGGTCAAATGACTACATGAGCAGTTCACATATTATATTTATTGTCTCCGTGTTATCCATTGTTGCCGTATATTATCCATTACTGAGGCATCAGTCATCTGTACTTGGGTCCAAACATTCTGACAGTTGTCTAGCAATTGGGACAACAATTATGGGAATGAGTTACCAGGTAACATGCAAGTCATTCACTGTTAGAAAGAGTGACGTCAGGGAGCATATACTACATAAGAGGCGCAAACATTCGATTTTTGCGTCTCTCTGTTTATAGGGCGTTGCCAAGGCTGGCGGCCATTTTGAAGTGTGTGGTACGCCAAAAAGGTATAAATAGGGCACAGGCAGGCCGTCAAGGTCCGCGGGTGTCCGCCATCTTTGATGGTTTTGGCTGCCATGGAAATACACTGCAATAACAATTTACTTACCCATTCCAATAACGAATTCAAATTCGCGCGTGTTCTTGCCGTGTAGTTGCCATGGCAGCCAAAACCATCAAAGATGGCGGACCCTATTTTTGCCTGCACCCTATTTATACCTCGTTGGCGTACCACACACTTCAAAATGGCCGCCAGCCTTGGCAATGCCTATAAACAGAGAGAAACGAACATCAAAGGCGCCGACAGAAGTTTGCGCCTCTTATGTAGTATATGCTCCCTGGTGACGTCATGGCATTATTTCACTGAGCAAACCATAGTCCCATGAAGATTTGAGTTATAAAAGTTTCCATTGTACAACGCATTCCCTAAGTTTGTGCAAGAGGATTGGAGTCAGAGAAGTGGAAAAATGCATTCAGGACGAAAGTCACACAAGTAAGACCTCACCTCTGGTGACATCCAGGCATAAGTCCCTGCTGCTGACATCCTGGTAGTTCCATAGACCTCTCTGGCAAGCCCAAAATCTGTAATCTTGAGCACTGCATAGTCCATGTCCTCTGTAGAAATGGGGTCACTGAGCAAGACATTGGATGACTTCAGGTCCCTGTGGATGAGAGGGGTTGGTGCCCCTGAATGCAGGTAACGCATCCCACTGGCTATCTGCACAGCCCAATCCACAAGCACATCTGGACGCATCTTCCTCCCTGCTAATACTCTGTTCAGGGATCCCCCCCTGGCATACTCCATCACCAGGCCCATGTTGGGCACATCCAAACAAACACCCATCAAGGTCACTATGTTGCGATGCTGCAATAGCTGGAACAGGCGAGCCTCACGAATAACATTCTCAAATGTAGTCTCCACCTGGGAATTAAAACAAAATTAGCACAGATCACACTTCCTTTTAAATTGGAAACTGTCATGGCAAGGGTCAACCCAACTGACTTCTTCCTCAGGGTCAGTCCTGACCAGCTTCACTGCAACTTCCTTGTCCTCCCAATAGGCCCTCCACACAGTTCCAAAACCTCCATAACCAATCACTTCCTCCAACTCCAGCTCGTCAAATGATATTTTGAGAGTATGCAGGTCATCCAGCATGCTTCCAGCTCCCAATCCTATCCTCCCCATCATCCTACCACAAGCCATGTGGTTTTCCATTCCTCCCCCACCGCCCAGCATTTGGGAGACAAAGTTAGCAGGGAAGATGCCCACATTGCCTCCAATCTTCCCTGTCCACCATCCCTCATCCCCTGAGATTTTTGGGTCCTTGGAAAGCACCTCCACCACCTCCCCTGCTCTCAAGCTTAGTTCCTCTTCCTCCTGGGCCTCATAGTCATACATGGCGGTCCAGAATGAGTTGCTCTTTGGAAGGGAGCAACCCAAGGTGCGGCGAGCAGGACTCAGCATCATGCTGTGAAGATAAATATAACGTAAAGAAAAAAGCAAACTGATGTAATGGTGGTAGGCTTTATGTTACAAGTGGAAGTACAGTATCATGTTTTTTGCTCTTGTATTTATAGCTAGTTATTAGGTAGAACACTCAACAAGCCAGTGTCAGGGACTTTGCCAAAATGTTCAATGGGTGCTACTTCATACTTGTAATCATTGATGGACTATTACCATGTAGGCCTACTTGGAGGAAGTGTATCAACATATGATCCATGTTTATACTCTTCATTATTTTAACTCTTGCATATTGCCAGTGGATATAAGCATTACATTGTTAGATCGTGCATGTTGACATCTGATTACTGCACAGGCACATTAATGTGCCTGGTACAGTTAATGTGTGAGGGTCCCTTGGCCGAGTGTTAAGAATTTCAAAAAAAGGAACCTTTATTAAATGTCTGCACAGTGTTTTCTGGGTCCCCCATGCTACCTAGCAAACTATGTCACTGGCAACCACCACTGATACATCAATTACAGTATAATAACAACATCCATTAAATTAGCTTAAAAATGAAGCTGAGGGTAACCAAAAGTTCAAGCTTACCTGCTGCTGCTGCTGCTGTACTGTGGTGAGTCCAGAATGCTTGTCTGTTGTGCTCTGCTGGTGGTGCTTCCAAGAAGACTAGTGTTGTTGGATGATGGAAGGAGATGGGAAAGAGTGTGGGTGTAGGACAATGTTGGTGGGGTTGGAGGAGTCAGGGTGGAGGCTGGGGAGGCATTGTTAGAGTAGGTGGCATATGGGAGGGAAGGTGACAGGGATGGGGACCCCATTGATGGAGAGGAGGAAGAGGCGGCAGCAGCAGAGGCAACACCAGCGGTGGCAGCTGCTGACTGCGGGGATGAGGTGTTGGCGGATATCCCAACCACAGTTCCCGGATATCCATGAGTTGCTAGAGAGGAGGGCGCATAAAAATGGTAAGGGGAATGGTGGTGGTGGTGGGGATGGTGGGGAGAGGTATGGAAGAAGGGGTTGCTGTCCTGGCCATTGTAAGCACGGAAGGACCCCGGGCTAGGTTCCATCGAGACTGCTTGGGGAGGCATTCATTCGGGGTGAAGGCTCCCAGGGCAGAGGCTACCCCAACACCTTTCCTGAAATAAAAATAGAGTAAACAAAAATTGTCAATTTGACTGACATAAATTAACGAAAATTTCATTAATCTTTGCATCATCCTTTCTGATGCCAATTGTGCCCCAAGGTTAGTTTCAGATAGACGTCTGCAAATTACAGACAATGGATTATGAGAATCCAGGACCCAGCTTGACTTGTCAAGTCATTACTTAGACTAGTGCTTCCCAAAGTGTGGGTTGTGACCCAAAATGGGATCACAAACATAATATTTGGGGTCGCGAGGGAGGGTTGCAAATTATTTTTACAAAATGACTCTATAGTTCCATAAACGAGAAGATGTGTTAATTTAGTGATTATTGTCATTGACTACCACTGAGGGAGATAGGGTTGAATTGGAAGTGGGGGTGCGCCTGGGAGTTCCCTTTCACCTGCATCGGGAGGGTCTCTGACCTGCACCAAGGACTGGCATTTGTATCTTTGAAACTGGCGGAGCGAATGTGACGTCACGAAACTTTGAAGGCGCTGTACATATTAACTACGCAGCGGTACCCAAAACTAATTGCACATCCCTATATTTCAGTAGTTTTGAGAGCACTATCAGTCTAACTGGCGAGAATCCCTTCACCTTGTATACTGTGCTTCCACACATACTGCAGTGTATCCCAAACTCTAACAAGTTTAGAATGAGATGGAAAAAGGCCAAACTTACAAATTAGTAACACATGTTAATAAGTGGAGAACTCAATACTTGTAATTAGCTGACAGTCCTAATCTACTGTAGTATGCAGGGTGGTCAATAAATGGTGCATAAGCTTCAGGTAGCGAGATTCCTTGTGAAAAACCAGTATATGAAAGTGAAGGTCCTATTGTTCTACGATGCCTGGGTAGGGCTCACAAGGTCTCCAAAGTTTGGGCCAAATTACTCAGCGACGACAGCATGTACCGTCGTCGCTGAGTCCCTGGCAACATCCCAGCGAGTTTATACGGTTCCATAGTTAGGTGGAAATGTGGGGGATGTCAACATGGCAACGCCTGGAAACGTACCGCATACAGTAGTAGTAGTAGTAGTAGTAGTAGTAGTAGTAGTAGTAGTAGTAGTAGTAGTAGTAGTAGATACGGTAGTGTTTGAATTTCGGCGGATGTGACATCATGATTTGGCCCAAACTTTGGAGGCCTCGTGAGCTCTGACCAGGCATCGTAGAGCAATAGGACGTTCACTTCCATATACTGGTTTTTCACAAGGAATCTCGCTACCTGAAGCTTGTGTGCCATTTACCGACCACCCTGTATACAGCATGTTCCACATAAGGTGTACATTGCAATTAGAATTTTGCCATAAGCAGCTTATTTTAAGCAGCTGCTATGGAACAGTCACTTTTAGACAGTAAAAAAAATTATCTGCTGGTATTAGGTTCCAACAAAAAGCCTCCCCTGGGGCTCCAGGGTCATCTAAAAAAATGTCCCAATTTTAAAACCCTATAACTCGAAAACTTGGTAGACATATCTTAATGACGTAAGTTTTGAAATGCCAAGAAATGTCTAAGGTTTTGGTCTCACCTTAGTTTGTTTCGATATGAGCTTTATTTGTTGCTCAACAAATTTAAAAGATGGTATTCGGTCCCGAGCCAAACCCACTCAATAATATCTGGCGTTACCGTTGTGATCCCATCCCGTAGATGCTGGAGATGATGGGTCTTTACACACACACATAGTTCTTGATGATTCAAATAAAAAAGTCGCCTCATCCATGAAACAAACCTGCTGCAGCAAAGTTTCATTTGTTCAGCCCCCCAGTGTGCGAAGTCAAGAATGAGAAGTTTCCCCAATCCCCCCCCNGGATCACAATGGTGACTTCAGACATGTCTGATTGGGTTAGTCACGACACCAATTATCGTATTTATAATTTTTGAGCGACAAATGGAGTTCATATCGAAACAAACTTAGGTGGGACCACAACTTTTTTCTTAGCATTTCAAAACTTTAGATATGTCCACAAGTTTTCAAGTTATAGAGTTTTAAAATTGGGACATTCTTTTTCGATCACCCTGTACTTTGCAAAAATGGGAACCCAAAGTCCTCCTGTACTCATGTGGCAATTATCATCAAAATACTGCCACATATTTTCATGTGACAATGCACTTATGACATTCAATACAGATATTACTCCTGCATGTACTCAACCCGCTCACTAAAAAAACCTATAACCTTACAGTATAGGCTTATTGCTTGATCCAACAAAACTCTAAGGTTTTATGTAACAAGTGACTTTTAATACTGCGCTCTAACTGGTATCCACATGCATGACTTGCTAAACATACACATATATTCAATAACTACTGCTGGACTAAGTTAATGTTTTCTCATGGGAGTATTTCCATTCCCTCTGCTTGCATGTTGTGGTTATGGTGCTCTTTAGGGTGACCAAGAAATAGAACCTGTACGTTTTGCTACAGAGAAGGCTACTGCATTCAAAAGTACTTATGTGCAGATGTGGTAAATGTACAATATCAATGTAGAAACCTAACATGGGTGCATCAATTTAAAAGCAAAGACATTGTACCTCATACTGGACCAATCTGTCAAGGAAGCCATTATCTGCCACAAAAATCAAGATTTGTATGATACGGGCCGATTGACATACAATACAATGACACAAATGCATGAGAAATGTGGTTTTACATGGTAGGCCTATAACAGTTTCTATTATTTATTAATTTCATTTTATGTCTGTAGGGCGACACGGTGGCGGAGTGGTTAGTGCCGCAGCCTTCCATCTCTAAGGTCCCGAGGTCGCGCAGAGGATACTTATGTGGATAGAGTTTTGATGGGTTCTCTCCGTGTTCGCGAGGGTTTTCTTGGGGTTCTCCCGTTTCCTCCCGCAATCAAAATCCATCACACGCAGGCAATGATTAAAGTCGGTTCACGAAAAGATGATCCCCTAAGAGGCCCAAGGCCTATCACGGGGTATCCATTATTATTATAAATTTAATTTTATGTTATGAATATGGTGGTACAATGCTTCACAAGAAATGAAGCATAGGCAGGAAAGTACTTGTGCTGATCCAGTATCATTCCACCCAACCCCTTGCATGAAGCGGCGTTTACATGTGAGCGATTTGACGAGCGAAGTCATTGCAGAGCGGTAACATTGCTGAGTAACCCAAGCAACCAGTATTGTTTGAGGCGAAAATTGATTGTTACTTTCACCTCAAACAATATCGGTGACTTCGCTCCACTTTGCTTGTCAAATCGCTCACATGTAAACCCACCTTGAGAGCTCCCTGCCAGAAGCAAAGTATGTTCACCTAAATCAATATATTACAATGTATTCCACATTGAAAACGAACTTTTGCCATCTCTTGAATCCACTGCTTCATGGTGTAGTAGTCATTTCCCTGTTAAATTATGCATAATGTTAATATTTCTGTTCAGCTACACAACACTATTATATGTGCAACCAAGAGGTATGACAATCACTTATGAACCTTGCTGTTTTCTTGGAATGTCCAACTCCTTGTGAATTGCACTGTGAGAAGCAAGCCTCTTTCTGGATTAGATTGTTTTGTGAACTGGGCCAGACTCTTGCACCAGGTTTGCGTTCAGGCTGTCCAACCATCATCCAAGCACAATGCTGAACTCACCGTATAGAGAGCACTCTCCTGAGTGTTCATGCAGGTGTCACGGGGTGAGGTGAGAGTGTGGGTCTCTCCTCCTCCTCCTGCAGTTCCGGATGACCTCTTCCCTTCTTTGGCTGGGGGTGACTGGGTGACCAAACGTTTGTGCAGGTGTCCCTGTCAGTGCCACTCCAGCCCTGCCCTTGCCAGGTCACCCCCTGCGGTCAGCCTGCCCCCTGCAAGTGGCTCGGCGTCGTTGCTGCAGTGCTTCCTTCCTCACTCCCGTGCTGCTGGCTGGCTGGCTGGCCTTCCTATCCCTCTCGCGCGGAGGCCGCCTCCGCCTGCCCGTCCGCCCTTCCTTCCTGCCAGGGGCCTGTCCTCCCCTCCCGGCCCGCGAGAGAGAGAGGGAAAGCCGTGGGATCACAGGGCTGGCCTGGCGCCGGAGTCGCAGGAGGCCTCGACGGAGCCCATCCAGGCTACTACTCGGGAGAACGAGATGAACCGAGCACAAAAACCCGACGCCATGACACTCACTCTCTCAGCCCCCAATGTAGCTGCTACTCTAGACCGACCGACCGACCGATCGCTTTGACCGACCGACCACACACAGATCTGATGAGGCTCTGCCAGGTCGCAGGGACATCGACACACTGCTATCTACTGTTCTTTATTGCCGACGTCTGGTGTTACACTTGGCTTCATATGGAGCATTTGCACCAGATTTGCACAGTCAGTCACAAGCTGTGGTGCGTGTTTTTCATCAGTGGGGATGTATCAAGATGTATCGCTCATTTGGGATCAGCGTACTGTCCACCAGCGGATTAAACCCGAGTGTCGGCGTGATTCATTCGTATCATTCTGTGAGATGCAGGAAATGAAGTGAGAGGAAAGTATAATAATATAGACCCCAAGTGGGTATTGACTTGGGGCCGTGATTGGGATGCAAGGCTTCCTGTTGGCAATCATGGAAGCGATGCTCATCTATTCACGCGGTGCTCACAAGAGAAGAGAACTCGGGCTGGTTCTGGCGAAGAGGAACAATTTTCTTTTCGTGGAGCAGGCCAGTTGCCTTTGGAAAAGTGAAATTATAGCGTCCTTCCAGGGAGAAGCTCGAAAAGGAAGACGAGCTCTTGTCTTTTGCATGTAAAGTTTTAAAACCTCACTGGCGTATGTACATTAAAAAGATGCGCATATTAATGTCGTTATAATTTTTATACATTTGAATACGTAGTGTGCCAAATGTGGCATTGTCCACTTGTAGTATGTAGCAGCATAAATGCGATATTTCTCATTTCACAGCATATATGAGGGGTGCTCTTCCATATAGTAAGTGCCAATAATGAAATTTTACAGGGGAAGGTTTTTCCATTTTGTGAGGAAACATGTGTACCTTGAGGACTACAATTTTTATTTCAAAAACCATACAACAATACTAACCAAAAGAACACTTCAAATTATGCTTGTATTAAAAGGCATAGTAGGAAAATTTTGCAAAAAAAGAAAACGTTCCAAAACGAGGTAAGTGCCACATTGGATTGCAATGAGAATCAGTGTGTGATGAGAAACTAAAGGAAGTTTGCAAGTTGAAAGAGAGTTGAAAAAAGCGTGAAAGAGCTTCTCTCTCTGTCTTGTAGTAAATGAGTGGCATGCAAAGTAGCATTACATGATGCCTGTAATGATTTAATTATTACAAGTATATTAGTGGCTATAACTGTGGCAAACAAAATTGATGTTCATGCATTGTTGTCGTGGAATCATGCGAGCTGCAGACCTCTTATTTATATTTTGTCAATATTTTTAAAAAGTGTGGAGGATGATATACTAATTATTGTAACAGAGGAATAAAACGTGGAGCACTCTGGCCACACCTGCGCTGGGGGTGGCTTTGCCTTTCTTTCCTCTCCCGTCGTAGCAGTGTAACAACTTGTGACAGTATTGCGGCGCTTCTGCAGAATGTTTTTTCCAGTTTTTTTTCCAATTTCTTTGAATTTGAGCGTTTCTTCGGACGTCCTGTTGTCCCTTTCTCAGCCGCAGATGAGGCAATGACCTCCATCTCTCTTGGCACTTGCCTCGTTCTGACCCATTGTACTGTAGCCTACGTATATGAGTGATGGCTAAAAACTTTCGGTATTGATACTTTCGGAACGGAGGCTCATAGGACAGCCACTTTTTTTGGGCAACTGCAGGGTGGCATTTGCCGCGAGAAAACACAAAAAAATGATTTTTCGCAAAAATGGCACTTGCCACGTCATGGAAGAGCACCCCTCATATGGTTTTACGTCGCCTACTAATGAATAGTGTCTTCATCGAAAAGATAGAGACGATTTTGCACTTGACTCAAGTGCAACTTGCACTTGAATCAAATGCCAATCGTCTCTATCTTTTTGAGCGATATAATACGAGTCGTAGTTTCGCTATCTCGATATTTTCTCCTATATGCGTGAGAACATGCGTTTCAAATTGCTCACATCACACACGTCAATAAGTTATGGTACGAGTATAAAGAGGCAATACATGTAATGGCGTTTATCCATTCTGCGCACAAAACAGAACGGGTGCACTCTTATAGTTTCCTTGTGAATGTGTGAGTGTGCACTGGCATCGTCCATCCAATTCTTGGCATATAAAAAAAAAAAAAGTTGGTAAAAATCGCACTTTTGAAGGACTACATGCAATTCAGGTAAAAATATAGTTTTTAAAATGAAACACTGGTTGTCAATGATGGCATTTGAGCTGACTCTAATAACTCCAGTAGTTAATCTGTTCTGATAATATCAATTTAGTATGGCGCCACCAATAATACAATAAGTCAGATTGTTGCAGAAATAACCGTCTCACAGTGTAGTACTGTATTTGACCTCAAAAGCTGGCCAAATTTTGATTATTTTAAATGTTACTGATTCCAGAAAATTTTGTTTCCTGGAACAGATGAATGACGAGGCTATTATAACATGCAATTGTAATACATCCATATTGGTTGATCATGGTGGTTGAAAACCCCGCGGTACTTGTTGCAGTGGTACCAGATTCCCACACACCTTGCTCCACTGCGTCGCATAAGATCGCCCGTGCTCACCGGACAGGCCATTCCAAGAGCTAAGTTTCCTCAATGAACCCTCGGTCATCAAATGGAAAATACGCTCTTCGATTCCAGTGCAAGTCAGTAGGACCTGGCAACCTGTCCAAAATGTCAGCCGGTCGAGAGAAGAGAAGAGAGAGAGGATGACAAGGAGCAGGCACAGCGGACCCTCGTCTCTCTCCCCCCATCGCTACTCCGACTGATGATTCTGTCGTAATCGACCCCCAGCCCCTTCCTGGACAGTGCTGGAGGAGCAATGCCACCCATCCCCTCCAGCCATTCCTCATGCGACCAGTGACCCACCCGCGGGGTTGCATGCGTGGCATTTACCCCAAGAGACTGACTGACCGCTTTTAATACATGTTCCGACCCCCGGTGCTTCCTTGCATGCTCCAATCGACGATCATTTCTAGTCTCCGCCAGACGGACAACTGACTGACACACTCATCACACATGACATGCCCCTATGAATGGACAGCTAGTCAGACTCGCTTGTCTTGTGACTTGTTTACCTTGCACTGCTCAACTACCCAAGTCAGTCATTGAGCACACAGCCAGGCCCACAGGCCAGGCCAGTCACCCTCAAAGGTAGTCAGTAAAGGTCGGCCCACTCTGCCAGCCATGACTGGCTACATGGGATACAATCGGGAGGCCGTAAGGGTCAAAGTTAAGGTACGTCAAGTGGGGGATTTAATAGGCACGGGAATTGCCCGTTGAATGGGCTGTACAAGTCCAGGGGCTTCCTACTTGCGACACTCTCTCTCGTGGCAGAAGTACAATGGGAACCAGCAGCCAGAGTACCGCAAGTTCTGTGTGGACCCACAGATCACGTCCTTCGAGGTGCTGCAGAGCCTCTTGGCCAGGGCCTTTGACATCAAGGGAGAGTTTGCTGTCAAGTACCTGGCTGTGGATGACTGTGGCCAGGAGACTTACCTCTCGTTACTGTCAGATTGGGACTTGGACGCTGCTTTCCTTAGGTAACCTGTTATTTGCCATACTAAATGTTGCCCTTTGGGTTGTACATTGCTCTTAAAAATTAACTTTCAGTAGTGTTAAGCTCTCTAAATGTTTACTCATTGAATTAATATGCATGTGATTCACTGACCAGGTTTCCTGTTATGGCTATGGACTCTTTACACTAGGTTTTAAAAGAAGAATAACCCAATGGATGAGATAATCAGATACATTCACTATAGTCAGAATACTGTTGTTTCTCTTTCTACATCATGATCCCTTGGGTACTGAGTGACTGCATATTGACAGTACATCACTTGCTTCAATTACGTTCACATTTAACAGAATGCACATATTCCAGCGCTTCCGACCCATGCCTCTGTCTTCGCGTGGAGTTGCGCCCATTTGAGGACTGCATACCTCCAGATGAGTGGGACCTGGTTGGAACTGTCCAAGCCGCTGCTGCCACCACCGCACAAACTTCCACAGAATCTAAGTCATTCAACCGTTTCCCTACCCTGTTATTAACCCATGTGAGCTATATTTTGCATTGCCGGTAGACCTGTATCATCAGTCCAAAAAGAATTGTCCCTCGCGTCGAGCGGGCAGCCACGCATCAGGATGAAAGGAACCAGTTAACTGGTTGCTTTCATCCTGACGCGTGGCTGCCCGCTCGACGCGAGGGACAATTCTTTTTGAACTGTTGATACAACTGATTCCACTTGTGGAATAAAACCACCACTTTTATGAATGAGTGATTTCATAAATGGATGTATGGCCAATTGACCATGTGTTCAAATTCACAGGTGGAGAAAACTCTGAACAGTATAGTCCAACGTGCGCTCAACTTCGCTGAGGAAAACAGCCCTGACCTATCATCAGTTGGTACTACCTCCCTCCTCCAACCCGCTCCCCCACCACCACCGCCACGCCCACCCTTAACCGACTCAGAGTTCCGTTCCTTCATGGACACTGTTGGGCAGCTGGTCCGCACCAATGAGCTCCGACTTGCCATCTTCCAAGGTGGAATTGAACCTAGCCTGCGACGCGTGGTTTGGAAGCACATACTCAATGTATATCCAGTTGGCCTCACTGGGAAAGAACGCATGGACTACATGAAACGCAAGTCAGCAGAGTACCAATCATTGCGTGATTCATGGAAGGACACTATTCATTCTTCCACTGGGACCATACCAGAGGAGGTGAAACATGTCACTAACATGGTGCGAAAGGATGTACTTAGGACTGATCGACACCACCAATTTTATGCTGGGACTGATGAGAATGAGAACGTGGTGTCACTGTTTAACATCCTCACAACATACTCCCTCAACCATCCTTCTGTCGGGTACTGCCAAGGTATGTCAGACTTGGCATCACCACTGCTGGTCATTATGGGGGAGGAGGCACATGCATACATATGCTTCTGCGCCTTGATGCGTCGTCTGGCACCAAACTTCCAGTTGGATGGAGACGCTATGACACTCAAGTTCCAGCATCTGACTGAAGCTCTACTCTACCACGACCCCGAGTTTTTCCAGTACTTGAAGGTTCGTACCATACTTGTAATATAACAGAGTATGCCCTTTTTTTGCACTACTGTAACAGTGACAATTTTCTTCACTCTTGGTGATGATGGCACTGATTAATTAATATGATCCAGCTATACAGTATTTGAATCATGTTTCTGGAATGCAATGGCCCTTGCATGGACCTTTTGCACAACTGCTAGGTGGGAAGTGATAGGTTGTGGTAAATCTAACTTAACTTGCACATAAGCAACTACTACTTATCTTCTGGGGATGACCCTAGTTTTTCCCAGGTGCCTTTCCATTGTCAACACCACAAAGCTGGGGTTGTGGAGATGACTATTCGGCCATGCTTCTTCTCGTTGCAGGCACGGCAGGCAGATGATCTCCTGTTTTGCTACCGGTGGCTGCTGTTGGAGCTGAAGAGAGAGTTTGCCTTTGATGATGCACTGCATATGCTTGAAGTGCTATGGGCATCTTTACCACCTGAAGCAATCGCTCATGGGCAGGAGCTGCCCCTGTTCCAGAGGCGCTATTCAGGAGCAACCCCCCCACCACCAAGCCCTGGGATACGGTCCAGGGAAACAGCATATGCCAAGGTGTGTGCCATGCGCAGACGTAGCTCAACCTCAGGACAACACCGAAAACACTGTCCACGTCTTAACCACTCGCTGGATGAATCCAGCTTGAGCTCAATGGGTGGGGGTGACACACCCGATAAGCAGTTCAGGCGTAATCTGCGCTCTTTAGATGAAACCTGCTTGGACACTCCTCCTGAGTCTATATTTGGCTCAAATGATGCTATTGAGACACCACCTAATTCACCATTCAAGCGACCAATTGCACAAAACTTTGCAAGGTCTGTCAGCCTGAAAGAGCTGAAGCGCCGTGTACATCGTGCCGCTTCAGGTGGTGACTCCAATGACCTATCAGCAGACCAAAGATCAGCATCAGCAACCAAACTGGTCAAGAACCTGAATGAGTTCTGGAATTTCGCCAGTCGAGGTGCCCGTAAATCACTCTCTGACTGGAAGCCAGAGAGTGTTGATTCAGCCCTGAACCGTGGCTCAACTGATGACCTCTCGGAGTACATCCCAATAACCACCAAGCAGATGAAAGAAATGCAACAGCAACTTGAAAGTCTCGACTCCAAAGTATTTGGGCCACAAACTTCAACCCCAGTTAGTGCGGCAACTGAAGAAGCTGAATCACAGTACGTGTGGTCCAACCCGCTTCCAAGCGTGCATCCAGTCATGACCAACTCATGTGAGGAGGCCACGGAGTCCGACATCTCTTTCTCGTCATGGGGAATTGTTAGCAGCACTGGAGTGTGTTCCCAGGGCCTCCCACCTCCACTGGCATTTGGTGGCGGCAACCCATTCCTAATGTTCCTGTGTCTGACCCTCCTGCTGCAGCACCGTGACCACATAATCCGCAACCGCATGGACTATAACGAGTTAGCCATGCACTTTGACAAGATGGTCCGGAAGCATGATGTCAGGTGCGTCCTGCACCAAGCCAGGAGACTTTTCTCGGATTATCTGAGGCAAGACTGGGGCAGTGCGGGAGCAGGAGGGGAGGGGGGAGGGGCCAAGTCTGATGAGAAAGTCAATGTCTGATGTACTACCTATTGTCTTCCTTTTCCAGCAAGAGTGCTGTCACACTGCTTACTTGGACTGTGCTTATTTATTAATTATGCATGACTTTCTTTACATTCCATGTTTACTGCCACTTCAAATGCAGCAGCGCTACTATGTGTAGGCAGAGTGACAGCAATTCAATTACATGGCAATACTTCCACATAAATAATGGCAACTGCACAATAAGTTGGAGGCGCAGAAGTGTTTAATAATGGTAAAGCATGCCGAAAAAAGAATGGGTTCAACTGGATTAGAATGTACACTTCAGAAGGGTGAAACTGTCTAATAAACTGCAGTGTTTGTGGACTACCAATCTACTTGCGCCTTCCTCCACCTCCAGCCAGTATGGTAGCAATCCTGACAAAGATGTTGAGGGTGTCCAGGTAGATCGAAATGGAAGCGTTGATGGGATCGTAGGGCCTGACGTTGTAGGTGGGATGCGACTCCGCCATCCTGACAATCCTCTGGGTGTCGTACAGCAGGAATCCACTGAAGACCACGAGCCCACCATACAGGCTGATGGAGTAGAGACCAGCTCCCAGGGCTGTTGCAGGGGAGAGGAACATGCTCCCAATTGAAGAGGCAAAGACCACCCCAAGGCCCATGGCCAAGGGACCACCTATGTGCAGGAACTGCTCACTCGGGGCACAGGCACTCACTACGGACAGGCCTCCAACCACTCCAGCTGTGTACCTACAGAGATACATGGATATCGCTCAGCAAAGTTCCTCTTTACATCAAGCCATACTAACTTTTGGAAGTCTAGCAGTTCCTTGGAACATAAGTAAACTTTTGTTATTATGGACCTATTCTTGCACTGGTACTCCCTATAAAAAGGAAACAATATGGTGAAGGTGTGTCTACTTACCATGCAGCCCGGATCAGCAGTGGGCCCCCCAAGAAGCACAGTGGTGCCACAACAGCTCCCATGATTGCACAGTGGGCAGCCCAGGCCAGCTGCTTGGGACCAAACCCTGGCTTGTACTCCAAGCTCCTCACCACCATTCCAGAACCAATCATGACTGCAAATGTCCCTGCCATGGCCAGGAAACCACCTCTGGTCACCAATCCCAGAAGGGCAGGTGATCGGAAGACAGCTGCAGCACTCGCAGCAGTCAAGGCAATAGATCCGCCAAAGTAAGCATAGGTGTCACGTATGCGATCTCTCACGTAATCAGGCCACAGGGCAGCCCTCTCAACAGCTCCCGGTTGGTTTGACAACCCCAGACCATAGTAACACATGGATCCTACGCCAAATGCTGCTGCACCTGCTATCACACCTTTGCCCAATATGAAAGGTGATCCAGACGTAGGAGCTAAGGCCATCTCTCGAAGGGTACGTCGCTTACTGGTGCGGGTACCGCGGAAGGCGTTACTTCGAAAGATGTTGCTCTGGTTGAAGTTGCGCAGATGCTGCTTGGCTGGGGAAAGGTGGGAACGTGCATGGCCCAGGCTCAAACGAAGGCAGGCCGAGGTAGAGGGGGTGACAGCAGTGACAAGTCGAACAGCATACATGCTGGGCAACTGGAGGAAAACAAAAAGAAAATCAGGAAATATTCTTTTCAATGTTTGTCATTCTTTTTCCACAATAACAGTCCACATGCACAAATTATACTACAGTATTACAGTCAGGTAGTATAATATAATTATAAAATGTACACACACTCAGATAAATATGACACCTCCCCCTTGTCAGTGTGGTGTGAGCTGAGTAAGTCAGTAAACTGAAGTTTGAATTGAAGGATCAAAATGTTTCAGGGCATGGATACCAAGCTGTTCCATCATCCCTTCAAAATTCTCAATTGCACGATGTTTGGCAACAGCAAGAACCTGCGCATATGAGCAGCCCAGTTCAAAGAATCCAGTACACGAGCCTTAATTGACCAACTGTATCAAACCAACACTTTTTCTCCCGCAACAACAATGCCCATGGCCCAGCACCAACCAGACCACGAACCAGGCTAAACAAAGCGGCAGTACTTGGTCCATCATTCTCTCACCTGTTCCTCCTGTGCCCCTGCAGGGTACTGCTAACGCACGTACTGTACTCGGTGGTGTCAGAGCTAGAATGTGGGCCCCCTTCGCGTATATTGCGTCAGATTTTCGTTCCTCGTTCGAGATGGTTCCGTCGCCCCACACACCCTTTCCCCTCACCTTCTCCGTCGTTCGGTCACCGCTTCGTCACTTTCCCACAGGCGCACGAATGGGCCCCAGCCCGACACGACACGAGCGCCGCCAGCCACACTCACCTCTTGGTCCACGAGTGGCGCTGCTGCAGCCTTCCTCTTCCCGCCCCGTAGTTCATAAATGACTTCGGATGGAGTTGGTGACGAATAATGGGATCTGTCAGGTTCGGTGCCTGCAGCCCCAGGCGGAACACGAAAAATTTGGCTCCCTAATGGGCCTACACCAGAATAATTTCTATTGTGCTGCTCCTTTTTTTTTTCCATAGAAACGCCTCGAAATACTCTTATTCATTGTTGGTTGGGCTTGGTGGCCTGCAAGAGCCCAGGAAGGAATTCGGTAGCCCGCAGTTCAAGTCATGCATGGTCCAGGTCCGCAACCCAGATTTGCCAGTTCCTTATTTCCCGTTGTCCAGGGAAATCATTCTACAGAGTATTTTGAGGAAGTATCTTATTTTTCTCACAGGATAGGGCTCCCTTAGAAAGTCACGGGTAATATTTGGTGTCATTGGTGAGGTTGCGGGTGCATGACTGGATATTTTGCGGACAAGAAGTGGACATTATTTTTGCTTGGATGAGGGACTAGGGGAGTCAAGGGGAGTTGACGCCTTCTCTTTACACATGTCCTTTCGATTCATCAGCTAAAATGATTGGGAAGTGCCAGGGACAGACACTGACATACACAGTACTGCATAAAAGGCTAAATCTGATGGGCAGTGGTCAGTGGATTGGCATGACAAATCTCGACTTCTGATACCACCACCAGGTTAAAACTCGATTTCAGAGGCATCCATGACCCAAATATAAATTATGCAACTCCTGTTCTGCAAGACCATCCTAGTGCTCAGATAAGAGCTTTCCTTAGCCTACCTACATTATCCATGAATGTTCAAGGCATATCATGGGTTTGAGGTTATCCATTGAGGGTAGGATGGTGAATTACAGGTAATGGAAGTTCATCTTCCCACCAAAATCACATGTCTATGTCCCTCCCTTAACATGGCAAGTCCCACATACGTGCCCCATATCCTGAAAAAGTCTTGGGTTGGCTACCTGTGAATCCAGTTGTAGAAGGCATGAGCAGATCCTTCTGCTGTATGTAATAACATGTTAAAGAACTAAAATGATTAGTTGAAAATGGGTCAATTGGCATCAATAACGTTTATTTTGACTTACAGCACAACATATTGGCAAAATCAACGCCTTTCCTCAGCCCATCTGTCTTTCTCTTATTTTCTAATTTTCCTCACTCTTTTAAGTGGCTTACAAACCAATAGTGGACTAGAGAAAAGCAACAATTGCTCTGTTCCCATCTTACATCTAAAGTGTGCATGATCCATGCACACCCTCATACATTATTTATACGAATGATTCTGCACTTCTTACACAAACAGTACCAAAGAGAAGAGGGTGGGAAACACGTGTCACTCACTCTACTTCTTGCTCACGGTTTTCATATTTCCTGCCACCCTTGTGCAATAGGAACATGATTCAATCCACCCGATGAGTAGTCACCCCACGCGTTTCTTTTTATCCAGTAGAAAAAAGTTTACATTCTTGAACCGAAGAGTTCCGGACACAAGAATGTATGCTGAACATATCACATGATTTCCAAATACAAGACTTTGCACACACCCACATCCCACCAAAGATCCCCCCTCCCACCTTACCCACACTTAAAAATTTCAGACACCATCCAATTACTGCTAAAAACATTGCCAAAATCGGCATTATTGCTGTGACACTGTAGCTCCCATTTCTTCCTTCCTCAACATCATGAAAAAGAGAGAAACTAAAGAGGGCAGGTGGGAGGGGGGAGTGGTAGGGATGGGGGCTGAAAGCCTGTAGTTCCTATTTGTCGGAATCATTACACGCTCTGGTATCCCCTTGCCCTAGAGCGGCGGCGGCCAATCAGGTAGGCAATGAGAACAATGACCACCAGAACAGCCAATGCGACTCCCACTGCTATTGGAACAACATCAGATGGCTTCTCGTGCTCACAGTCAAAAGCTACAGGAGGGGGGGGGAAAACCATACATTTAGCATGTTATGCTGGTGTGCAATTCTGCTAGTACTTACATTCTCCATATTTATCAGTTTTGCCTTTGTGGAAGGCTTGCAGTTGCAGATCCTGCACCTTGAGCACACCAGCCAGGACGGTGGAATTCTTGTCATTTGTGTCAGTCACATTGAGGGGCAGGGGCTGGGTTGGGCCACACTTGTAGGACTTCTCTGCAGGAGCCTTGAAGTAAGTTACACCATGTGCTGAAGCATTTAGGGCAGCTGCAAAAGGGCATGAACATATGTTATGCTGGAGAACAACAGACATATCATAATTAAGAGTAAACATTGTCAGTGAGTAACTGGAGCTCCTTTGCTCTTGAGCAATCACATCATAAGGATATTTTTCCTTGCATTGTATGAATCAAACTTTTGCCTGTTTCTCATGATTTTTCTGTAGTACAAGGGTAATGTTTCTAGGCCTCTAGGGTGATCCTACCACTGCTGTTCATCTTGTACGCTTCAGTCTGAAGAAAATTACTGTGGCTTTGACCAATCTGCACCTATCATTTGGCACTAGCACTAGCAACCTGGGATCCTGCACGTAGCACTCATGTTGTGGTTTCCGAATATCACTACTTCACCAGTTTGTTCTATCAATTCCATGATTTTCTGCCCAGGTCAGGCAAGTCAGGATGGACGGGAGGGGAGGTGCAAGGTGCATGTGCACTGTCTTTGCTTGGTCATTTTCTGAGTACCCCTGGGTGGTTAGTCTCAAGGATTCCCACCCAAGATGATGCCAGAGATGACCAACTCCATACAAGAAAAAAGGCTCGGGATCAAACCTGGGACCCTTCCACCTACAGGCACATACATTACTGCAGTGCCATTTCCCCAGTCCTCAGTCAAATGTCCTTTATGTACAGTAGGCTCAAACGCCAAAAACTATAACCAGTGTGCTAAGCAATACTATAGCACACTTTCACTAAAAATACAGTATTTGAAATATTTTCAGACTTTCCATCCTACCCCTAACCTCCCATTCGCAAAGCTAAGTAAAGACCACCACCTCATTTACATCGATGTGGGGGAAATTCCTGTTTTTCGTTTACAAATCTGTTTGGCACTAATCCTGAGAATAAGATCTGTGAGTGATTCAGGATCAGGTACATGAACTGGAAAGTGACATGGGAGTAAGGGGTTTTCCGTAGTCCATAGTATGTCAAGCTGCCTTTTGGAATTTTTGACCCATGACATGTTACATGCAGTCATGCTGGGCCAGACCCCCCACCTCCCTTCACCCCC
>JYFJ02002966.1:0-48272 GCA_000934665.2 Catajapyx aquilonaris | reverse complement strand
GCTCCGGTTTTGAAAGCAACAACGTTGACATCTCCGCAAGTATCCTCCAGCAAAATAACTCCACCGATCTGCATCTCGTCTTCCACCATCATCCCTCCTTCCCCTTCACCTCATTAAGTCCCCCTCATCTTGAAGAGATGAAGACTATTATCAGCCCCTCCTTCTGCAGCACCACCCAGCTGACAAGGACTAATAAGTAACCATCCGGTACCTGCGCTCCACTGACAGCTTCTTTTCTCCTTACCCCACTTCTGAACTTCAAAGCACCCAGATGAGAGGCTCGGGTCGGGCTTGGCAAAATCGCGTCATTTCATATAAGATGAGGCTTAAAAGGAGCGCCTAAATGTATAGTGAAGGATAAAACTATAAGTGATAGAAAATAAAGTGATAGTTTTTGGGGAGTGTCAAATCCACATGATGACTATTGGTGAGTGCTATTGATCCAAGTCGAGTATAGACGTCTATTAGATCCCCCTTGGTATATCTTCTGTNTTTTTTTTTTTTTTTTTTTTTTTGGAGAAAGTCAAACAGGAGAGAAGCCAGGCGTGGAATCGTGATTCTGTGCGGATTCTGCCCTTTTTTTTCCTTCGAAAAGGATACTTTTCAGGGTCCATTACTCTCCAGTTTTTTCTCCAGTCGCATGGCCCCCATGTTGAGATGAAAGGATTGGAGAAGTCTGCTCTCTGGATTCACATCCATGGAATAACTAGCTGACGGTCCAAGAAGCGGAGGATTTTGTTCCGGACGTAATCTGTGCTTGCTAATTGCCGAAAGATTGGGTTCGTCCTGGCAGAGTTTCTCATCTTGGAAGAACAACGAGGCAAATAATTCGGCGAGGGTCCACAACTTGCAGTCAGAATTCAATGTCCTGCAGCGACACCGGAGCTAGAGTGCCCATTTTTCCCACCTTTCAAGCACAATGGCCCTTCAACTTTTTCGGCCGTTGCGTTCCAACTGAGACTGAATGATTGTGTCACATGCAGAGATTGAACTGAAAACTGCGGATTGTATAGCATACTACTATCTTGACAGTGCATGTGTCTCAGCCAGAAAATACTCTAGATAGAGTTCCTAGTACTGACAAGTGCTGAGGTGTATATAAAAATATTTTCGTAATATTGTTGCTCGTCTCAAATGCTTGACAGGATAATTATTGAGGTAATACAGGAGGAGCTGTAAAAACATGCACCAGGTAAATTAGATCACCACTTGCATATAGATGGCCGTAGCCTACTGCGAAAGTAGGCTATCTCTTCCAAAAGCGACTCATGCCATCGTAAATCCGGAGGTGGTAAGCACACCATGTGCTCATATTTAATACCTGACATGAAGCAAGTCGCATTCATTCTTGCATCATCCATCTGTTGCAATCGTGGAAATGCAGTGCGAAATTCTACGTGGAGATTCACTCTCTTCACTCTTGTAAAATTCCAAGTGCCTGTATATACGTCATAACATATTGCATCAATTCCACGCAGGCTATTAGAGCAACCCGAATGACATACTGCTCTGAAAAATATTCATAAGCTAACTCCTGTATATTGCTTCCAATGAAGATAATAACGCAAGAAGGACAATATATGTTGCATCGTATCCGCATAAGATATCAGCATTAACTGCAAACGTTACAGCAATGACATTGTTATGCCTCCTATAAATTGCTGCTCCCCGAACTCTTCCTCTACCTACTGTAAGCAATTTCTGCCAACGTAAGACTATAAAATGCTCTAAGTCGGTATTACTGCATAGTAGGCGCATGTAACGAGCAAATAAGCAACACACCGCTCAGTCCTATTAGTTCACGCACCCCATACCGACTAATGGTAAAAGAGCTGAGTGAGTCTGTAAACATCGTCGCCCACAATCGAGCCTTCCATTATTTGAATTCCAACCTATCTATCTGCCACCTAATTCTTGGAAAGAAGGTGGCTCCCAAATGAAGAACGACAGGTGTCCTCATGTGAAATGGACGGAATGGTGTCTGGCAAGGCGTCAGAGCAGTCTGTATAATAATTTCCATCTATATTCCACCATGACGTGCCCTGCGGTTCGACTTATCCCCTGCAAAAATAGAGAGTGGGTTGGAGGTTATGGGTGTGAGAAAAAAAAAGTTGGGTTATGAAGGCACAAATTTCTGGAAGGACTGTGACCTCCGGAGAAAAAGTGAGGGTTTTTCTTCGGCTATGATGGCAAAGAGAGCCATCCAGAGGGTCGTTCATCCGCTCTCATTCCGGATAATTATGCAGATTCTGCTTCTTTGCGCACGCGTTTTGGATTATGGCTCACTTTATAGCAATTTGGGAGGGCGGCTGGTGCCAGGAGTCCAAAAGAGTTTGTGGTGGGAGCCCAGGTCATTTAAGATTTCAATAGGCCTACTGTACCTTGTTAAAGTAATGTTTGCTGAATGCTTATAATGCATAAAGTGCGATGCTGTTTAATGATGATTTCCCCTGCAGGGTGTGGTGTGAATGGTTTATAATGTGCAAATCTACTCTAATAATCTATAAATAATTCAAACTCTATGCACACAACAGGATCAATATTCCATCTTTGATCTAGCTACAGCGTATATCCTGCAAAAAAGGGGGGTTAATATTGGCATATTATCGCGCTCATTGTAGTCTCTATCAATGTTTAAGTTCACTCTAAGCACTTTGAATACTGAAAGTGCAATAAATTAACTTTCTAATTGTAGCTGACTCGACAGTACTTTAGCTACGGAGCTTCCATTAACCGCGATAAATTTGCACTGCTGCTCTGAGCATATGTTGCAGGTAGAATATAAACTTTTAAGACGTCACTTTGCGTAATCACAGAGTAAGTCTAATTTAATAATGCACGGGAAAATGTTTGCAGACCGGTGCCTATTACCGTACAATTAAAGCCTGATTGTGTGCAATTTACAAGGTACAAAGAAATAGTTCACAGTTCGATTTATTTGAAAGTACCCGTACAATAGACATCCTTGTGGAAGGCACAATGCTGACCATTGTGGCGGATAGGATTATAATACTGGTTAGGTTGCTTATCAGTAGGGTAGTACTGTAGAAATTAAGAATTTTAGGGAAATATATGCAACGTCGTACCTTGTATTATTAGGGACCAGTCTGCTAAGTTGTTCCAGGCTTTTCTAGCTCATATGCAATAAAGAGAGTGTCTTATCTTTTGCTAATTGCAGGGCATGCCCCCGTTTACGATAAGTACGGTGCCAGTACAAAGTGTACATATGTCTTTAAGTAATAGTTTAAAGCAAGATCACTGACTCAGTAAAGTTAAAAGATGAATAATACCAATTAATTCTGTCGAAATGACGCATCAAAATAAACGAAGTGGCTTTTTACTCGGGGTAAGTAGGTATCATTAAGCTCCGACAGTTAAATTTTACAACCCGGACCAGTTTTAAGGCCGGAATAATCCTATTTAATTTGGGGCATTTCCTCGCAGCGTTTGGGGTAATAGCCAGCGAGTCGCTGATTTCGAAGATGATTTGCAGTGAGCTCAGGAAAGCAAATCGGGTTTACATACGGGATCCTAAGCCCGCAGCGCCCTCTCCAATCAGCGTCCGGTACTAAGTTTCACATAAAAACACAAACTAGATGTCTGCTTAATTCGGTTGGCTCTTATTCAGCCAACGAATGATGCCTTTGGTTCCCAGTTTCTCGTTTTGAAATAGCGCTACAAGATTCTGTGCCAAAAATACTGCAGCCTTTTGTACCCTTGCACTCCCATCAAACGAACTTTATTATCTTCTTTTTCCGGAACAACTTCGATTTTGTGGAGCGACTACAATGAGGGACAGGAAACAGGGTTAGGTTGCATAAGGCACCAAGAATTGCGGTTTGTAAAAAGGGGGGGCCATAAATCAACTCTTGGATCACCCACTCGGTCTCAGCTTCCTTGGAAACCACTATCGCTCTCCCACAACCAGGTTAAAGTCCATAATCTGCACACGTGAAAAAATCACCTGTGCAACTCTCACATATTCAGTGACACCTACAGAAACAACCGACATCCAAAAATGTCCGCCAGCTGCATAGCACGTAATGATATTTGAGGAAACCATTAAAACATGGCCGGTGTTAGTTGCCCGAGGAACAAATTGCTGCGAGTGACGAAGAGAAAATTGTTCCCCATGGGAATCCCTCCCCCCCCCCTCTCTCCCACCCTTCAAAAAGAATATGATGAGTACACACAAAAGGGCTCAAAGGGCGCTGCAAAGTGCCGGCTCCTCATTTGCACTCGAATGAGGCGCAATCAAGCTCCCAAAGCAAACACAACGCAGTTATACACACGCACATACACCCGGCGCCGCATTTGGCCGGATGGGGATGCACACACCTGTGGCGCCCCCTACCCCAAGCGTCCCTCAACCAATCGTATCCAAAGACATCGTTGACCCCGTGCCTCCAATATACGTCTAGAGGGAATGGGAAGAGTTTCGATCAGGTCGAGAGGCACTCAGGGAGAGGGGATCGACCTGAGAAAGATCTCATTTATCTCCATTAAGAGAGCATGGCTGCCTCCCACACTCCAACAGCATCACTTGGACTTATCTGGGATTAGAGGCATAGAGAGCAATCCGGCGCTTCTATTTGCACAGTTGATAACCACATTGCTCACCCTCTGATTTGGCTAATGTAGGGTGTTTCTCAAAGGGACGTAGCATTCAAGAGGGCATCGGCAGGACTATAGGGGTGGCACGCCCTATATCATCAACCTGGCAAGGTCAATTCACGGAATGGGCGTGTGGGTCATTACGTGGGCCACGTAGGTCGCCATCCCTGGAGACCCTTGCGAATGATGTCCTTGGCAGCACGCGACGTGCCCCTAATCGCCCCAGTTTTGTTGGTGCCCTCGGGTGATGGTGGTGGCAACAGTAGCGCGGCAGTCAAGTCAAACCGCATTTCCCTAATCAAATTCCAGGACGACGGCCGCAGACGGTTAATTGCGCGCCCTTTCGGATATTAATTAATTCGGACACAAATCACTCCGCGTACATCAACGCGGCTCCACCTACGCAATTCGGCTCATTCATAATGCAAAAACACAACAAACGGCGCGAATCATTTGCCGCCGCTGCGTGGAACAGACGCGTCTAATATTAGCCGCGTACCAGCTGATCGCCCTGTGACGCCATAGCTGTTGGGAAAAATAGGACGATCAAGACGCTAATTAATAATTTGTGCTCCCTATATTGATATGGAAGTAGGATGATGTGGAAAAGCCGGGTTTTGTAAAAGGGAGCAAATTGTCCTGATTAGAGCCGAATAGATTGGTGCTGACGGGGGGGTTAATCCGATTAGGGGGGTGGAGAAGGCGCAAGGACGGTGTGCGTGACTTAGTGTCAATAATCCCTCTCCTGACTGGGCTGCTGGACGGACAGACTAGTCCGGGATACTGTATACAGACAGACTTGGAACTGCACCAGATTTCAGATCCCTGCGGCCTCAGGCAGGACGTACATAGAGCTGACGGACCTCTACTAACTCCAACTTTAAAACATCTATGATTATGTACTGGGAACACTTATACGTAGACTATAATATAATTAGATGTTTCCCCTGTTTAATACGTTCATACACAACAGAGCCTCAATCATTTTTGACACAAATATCCGTCCTCATACAATCCACAAGCACAGTCATTATGTGATGTTTTGACAAGCACTTCCTTATGGAGTTTGATTAGTGTTGCATTCACTTTTGGCGGAAAATAGAGCTATTTACAAAGCCAACTGGTGGCCAAGAGTCAGGTAATAGAGCTACCCTACTTTATTGTTATCTGGAAGGGTACAGTATAGGCTACTATAAGGAAGCCATATGGTCATAATTTTGTGCTGCAATCATTCATATATGAAATGTGCAATTTACATATACATCCAGAACTGCATCCTTCCCTATACAAGAATATGCACTCATCCACGTTTTTGGGGGGAAAACAATGATCAATAAACCATTGGCGTAATGAATTAAATCATTAATATGTGAAAGTTGCTTTCGGCAATGATTCGCTGGTTGGAGGAATAGATCCGTTGGCATAATTGCTGATATGAACACTGATATGAATTAAGTCTGAACTTTGTTCCTGATAATCTACAAATTTGATGGCGGACCACTTTTCTTCCGGACTAGTAGGGAAAATTAAAACATTACAATAAAGATAATTACACGATTATTAAAATGATGCTAAGCTTCATTTTCATTTTTAAATAGTGTGTTTAGTGTTGATAGCTGTTACAGAACTCATCAAAGTGCATTTTACAAGCCTTCCGGCTTTTGCAATGGGAAATCGTGTGTATCAGTGCACTTCCATGGTCACACATGATGTGAACTATCAACCTTTCGGGTGACTCATCATCATCCACAGTCTTTTGGATTTGGATGAAAGGAGATAGACAGGAGGGACGCAACGGCACTTATTATCAAAACAATCTGTAATATTATATTAACACTGATGTTGGTGATTTGCGATTTGCTGAAGGTTTCACGCCTGAACTCTATACACATAACAACCATTTTTCTCCTTTAAAAGTTATTCACCTCCGCTGATAGTATAATAGACCCAGAACTGATAACTATTAATGAACCCAAACATATGAGAATATATTACACTCTAGCATAACAAGCCATCAACTTGCACCCAACAGCAACTGTTTTCCAACACAAGGATTTGCATCATATTTACATAAGTACCAACTTTATATAATCCAGTACGACTGTACTAGTCAAAAGAGAAAAGCGTATCCTTCAGTCATTCATTCATTCATCCATCGTCATCGTCATCGTCATCGTTGGTGGTGTTGTGATCATGTTAGTCCTATTGCTATGCCAATGTAATCAAAATTAGGAGCCTGCGACACTGGCTGGATACAGAAGCATTCCAGTCGTCCAACTTGGTCAAGCTAGTGGTTTGAGCTCATCTTATCACACAGCATTTCCGGGGAAACGTCTTTTTCAGACTGTTCTGGGTTACACTGTACTGCATCATGGTCAGCAACATCGGAAACTCTAATAATAATGTCTATTATTATCTCCGAAAACTAAAATCAATGTTCGTAGCTTACCGTGCATCGATATGATTGTGACATATAGAGCTTTTGCGGATCTCGTCATGTTCATGATGTTAATACTACATTGTTTCACTATGTTTTATGGCTAAAGTATCAGATGTAATCGTAAGATTTCTTCTCCATAGTGATTTCATGAATGCACAATTTTTGAGCAGGACAACATCATACAGAACACTCATTGAGTGATAAATATTACCACATGAATTTTCAGCTACGTTAAATGATAGAACTCTCTTCACTCTGAACATGTAATTTATACCGGTATCACGCAGAAAAATTTTAAAATATGGAATGATGATATTTATCTTGTTGATTCTCTCATCGGCCAAGTCTATAAATGCAAACGTTTTACTCATTGTACTGTACATGCAGTACACTAGCACTAAAATTGATCAAATAAATAATCAAAAGCAAACTACGAAATAAAATGAAAATACCACCGAATGAAGCACGTTAAAAAAAAATTCAAAATACAGAACCAGACAAGCCATGCATTGGTTTAGTAAACTTTTTGCTTTAAACCCCTTGAATTATCGGTCGAGAGTGCGACTCGGTGGGCTAGATTATAAGTTCAGTTTGTAATCTGCCAGGGCCCAGAGCGTCCAGTAGTTGAGCTGGCTGGCGAAATGCCTGAAGCCCCTGCCCATAGAGACTCAAATTGCAACTCTACAGGAAAGGTGGACAGACTATTCATTCCAGCTCATCATTTCCCCTTCCTCAGGTGACCGAAGCTATTTCCAGCTAAATAGAACTCGACAATTACCTCTGGAATATGCAGACATGCCAAGCAGCCGCGTGTGTCCCGATCCTACAGTTTATAGTATGAGACTATACAAGACTAAACCCTGTGAGTGATATAATTTGAAAAATTGGACCTAACATTTATTATTTGGCATTATATTTTAATTTATTGCACACTTAGAACCTCGAATAAAGGAAACCTAATAAATATACCAGTGGCTTGAGCGGCGCAGTGAAAAATAAGCCAATAACGGACCAGAGTAACACTTCTGTCAACAAAATGGGCAAGCTCATTTCTCAACTTTCTCGTCAGACCTTTCAGTGAAAAAGCTCTAAATTGTTCCAATAATGGCACTGCATGATGATCACATTCGTTCAAGGATCAAAAAAATAATTCATCGCTTTGCATATCCTGATACTTATGAGGCTCAAAAGCGCAACATGGCCTTTAGCTATCTCAACGAGGATCAAGTCCTCCAATCCGCAATTTCCCACATGGAAGCAAATGGCTGTCGTCAAAAATTCATGCCTCTAGAGAGCCCCTCAGCTGAAAATATCGGCGGAAACGAATCCGACCCATTCCCATCGGGTTTGGCAACTCCAATAATACGATTACGTCGTGTACCAGAAATAACCACAAAATGTGATTGCTGTCCATCACCAGTGTAAAAGCATATTCGCAAGGTACAGCAGAAACATGTCGGTGACCTGCTCTTGAAAAAAAAAGTACCGTTAATTAGCAAAGAGCTGTATGTCCCATTTACTTGTCTGAAACCAGATAGACCTACTGATATTTCCCA
This sequence comes from Catajapyx aquilonaris, assembly GCA_000934665.2. NCBI lineage: Eukaryota > Metazoa > Arthropoda > Diplura > Dicellurata > Japygidae > Catajapyx > Catajapyx aquilonaris. Next base: position 39,662 of record JYFJ02002966.1, on the reverse strand, counting down.
TGCAAATCCGGCTACTCGTTACTGTCAAGGCATCCGAAACAGTTCAGCAAGTGAGCCAGCTAAAATATGGGCAGGGGCGACACAGATGGAGCTGGCCACTAAGTTGGAGGCTGTTGCGACGGGTCGAAATCACTCCCGAGGCGCAGTTTGAACGTCCACCGCAACGGAGAAGTGGAGGACGCTCCAAATTGCCAGCATGTATATCATCAGTCCTGCTGAGACGGATGGATGACGCCAAAGGGAGGCTGCTACAACCAGAGAGAGTGGCTGGATGATAATGGGCAAGTTCAGCCACCCCCGTAACCAATGACATGGTTGACGTTGGAGGAATATTGTCGCGTTCTGGTATGGTATGAACCTCACGTACTCCTTTACGCTAAACTGAGCTCCTCAATCTGCATTCGTTTCAGAGCTGGATTCCTGCGACCCTGCGGTTATGTCATCTGCGGGCCGGATTTCACACCCCAATGCACATTTCGACCCTGGCTGTTGTCACTGTCGCTTTGCATAATATTGGCTTCCGTTCGTCTAAAACTATGGACTCAGTGTGTGGGACTAATAACTTGGGGGAGTCATGATTCTGGTGAGCGACCCTATAGAGATGAAAGGGAAAGAACTGGGCATTGAAAATAGGAGTGTGGGCCCACAAGCTTGTTAGGCAAACAATAACTTGGTGTTGACAACACAAACATGGGTTTCAGCAAATTCGGCCTCATCGAGGAGGATGGTCGATGATGATTGGCTGCGGATGAAATGGTGGATAAATGTTTGTTCAGGGCTGGATTCTGGAATAATAATCATTCCAGTAGGGTGCCTGACCTGACGTATGGCATTGCAAACAAAAGGCTATATGAAAAAAAGGAGCAATGTTGTTAATAGCACATGACACCAATCGCGTTTATATCTGCCCAACTTGCGACTGAAGGTCAACCTTGTTGTTCAAAACATGCTATACACTAGAGTATAATATATTAATGCAGATGTGGAAGGAAAACTATTGCGGGTATCCAATGCTGTAATAGTTATTGGGTGCCTCACTGTTACTGTAATGGATATGAACTTCGCACTGAATATTTTCGAGGCAAGTTATGGCTCCTTCAAGGAGGAAAAGAACCAGATAACATTGTGGTCGTTACGAAGTGTGCATAACGTGTGGCTCTAAAAATGCTCCGTTGCTCAAGATCGCATATATACGACCAACGCATGGCGAATTATTGCCAGCAAATAGGCTACGGCTAATGATGCAGAAAAAAAGCGGCTCCTTCCTACAAGTGATATCGATTTTGATTCCTCTCTATAAGACCTTTTATCCCCCGTGATCCTGAAAAACACTTGTAGACAAAATCCAGCCAGTTCTGCATATAGAGGGAGCCATTTCTACCTCCACGTAATTGATTCTAAGCATGGAACTTGGGATCGGAAAAAATTCCAGGAAAATGGAGTTTCAGTGAACCATAGAGAAAGGGCGGCTCAAATTACTGAAAGGAATAAGGGAAAATCAGAAAAATGCATGCGTGATGAAAATCATATAGTTTTGAATGGCTCAGCGCCGTTCTAATTTGGTTGGGCCATCAGGTCGTAGATAGCATAACCACGATATAAATAAATATTCTTTTATCATCTACCCTTATTTTCATGCCAAATGATCGTGTAAGAAAAGTGGACTCGGTGATAAAAGTATCGAACACATTCGTCTTCACCAGTAGCACAGTACTGTTACCTTACTCTCTCTGAAATCTTCAGTGCGCATCGTGACCCTTCCTCCTCCTGTGTCACAAATAGGATTACTGTCCCTTGTTCGTTGCCAACACATAAAGCACGGATTTTCTCTGTAAGTAGCACTTTCCGTACTATTCTGAAAATATACAGTCGCGTAGATGTGCTCTGATGGTGTGGGAAGATAGATGATAATAATTATACTAAGGCTTACGATTTTTCATTATGTATTTCTCCGAAACTACGTCCGTGTATGCTTGAGTGGTCATATTCATTTGTAGAACTGAGATGCAGAACGATCCGTGTCACAATCTAATGATCTCCAGATATCAGGATTTGAAGGTTGCAGATCATATAATATCCCTCATTTCTCTACGTCGACGAGACTGTTTTTATATCAGGAAATTGTCTTTTCCACCAGAGAGTACGCATGAAGGATGGCGTTACACAATGAATAACTTAATTTCTACCAAAATGCGACTTTCTAGATTTCATGTTTTATTTGAGTAACCCCTGTAATAATATTAAGTCGTGACATATCGGGTGGAGCAGCAGGTGGAATTAGGATAAATTTATTGATGGAAAACGTATTTGTATCACAACGACCATCCGCATTCTGTTGTACCTGTCACAATCTAGTGATGGCAAGCTAATAGCTCTAATTCGACGCAAGTGTTAAAATGCACGAACAGCCTGTCCGGGTTTATTGAATCGCTCAACAAAGGCCATGGTAAATGAAGTGGGTCAGTGGCAGATGCACAGGGCACAGCCTCTCATCCCTCCCCAATCGCACCACTGTAAGTCATCAATCATATGCATGGGGACACAGAGCATCAAGCACAATCGGTTGTAATGCGGATCTGTCATACATCGTCAACCAATAAGTGCGGCACATAACACGCGGCTGCCAAGGACCACACAGCAGACCTATACATATGCACATTACCACCCTCCTAGTTAGGAAGGTGTCTTTACCTTCAATTTGCATTTTGCAACACACCTTAACCACACTTGCCAGAAATCATGGCCGCACCATGCTTCCCACGACAATCAACCCTCATTCACCCATGATTCCAAGTGACATTTATGACCTGTCTTAAGTACCACCTCGTCAAGTGGTAAAATCGGATTGGAAGGTCAACCGTTTTGCTCAGCAAAATTGCAAGGCGACTGACCTCTTATCGTCATCCTCTTGGTCTTTCTCCTCAGCCTCCTCCGCCTCTTCCTCCTCCTCCTCCTTGTCCTCCTGGTCCTTCATCCCACTTCGGTTATGTTCCACAGCAAGGTCCAAGAGCCGGCTCCTGGCTTCCAGCTCGCACTCATCTCGACCAGCGACTGATTCCATCCCATCCGACTCGAGTCCCTGGCTCACTCTATTCACAGCCTCCCCCACCCACCCAACCCAACCCATCCACCCACCCCGTTTCTATAATGCCTTTCTGCCTCCATAGTTCATACCGGCACATAACCAACGGCAACCGCAATTCGGACAATTATGGCAATTGGCAATTAATTCCCAGAGAACAGCGGTCGAGGCATTAAAAATACATATAGCTTCCGGATAACTCATTTTCCGGCTCGACACCTTCTGTTATTTCTGCGCTTCATTTTCCATTGACAATTATTAATCATGTTCAATGTTTTCGAAAGTCCTCGGGGGCATTCCTCAATATTACTGTCGGTGGTGGCCACAATGCGCAGTGTAATGTGGCTGGCACCCCGCTTTTTAGTCTGCTTGTTTTCACGCTTTGTGAAGGTCGATTGCGATGTAATTACAACGAAATCAGGACACACGCTGGGTAGAAAGAGAAAAATTGCCCTTTTGCGCTGTTGTTGACTTGGTGCACAGTCCATCATCATGACGGGCGTATCGTATCAGGGGGACACGGTATTTTAGACCGGAGATAGAACCAGCAGTAGGATGAAAGGACGCGGGAGTCGCTATCGGTCAGACTCGTCCGTCGGCATGAGCTGCACCACCTATCCACGGATACTCAAATACTGTAGTCTTTTATAGACCTTGCTGTATTCTTCGTGGTCTCTTCGAGATTCCCGCGCAATGCCTTTCGGCCACCAGGTGGCAGCACCAAACATCATTTTCGTTCACCCAGCACCCATGATTCCCATGATGGCGACACGAACAGTAACAACAACCGGCAGCCTCGAATGTGTGGATAACTCCTCTCCACATATCAGCTGATCACTCACTTTGGAGCGACCAGGGACACTATTCGGCTGAGGTCACAGCCAGTGCTAAACCACATACGTCGTGCTGAATATGCCGCAAGTGCTGCATGTGCTTCGATGTTACTCATGCCAGGCCTTTCAGGTTGTGTATCTTTTATATGAACCCAAGTTGCTCAGTCTTGCACAGATATATGTTACTCATTTCAGGTTCACATTGTGAAGAAGGTGAACAAGTGGGTATGTAAGATATGCAACGAGAAGCAGTCGGTGAAAAAAGTATATGGAGTTGGGAATGGAAAGGACTGCCGACTTCTGGTGCAGAAGCTCAACGCTGCCCGAGGACAACTTGACCAAGAAGAGGAGATGTCAGGCGACGATCTAATAGAGGAAAGCACTCACTGGCAATCATCTTCACCTCAGCAGGTCCCAGCATGTAGGTAGCCATTATGCTGACCAGACATGATAACTACATGAGGAATTCAATAAGTTTTAAGCCTGATCATGAAATTAGTCATTGGCAGCTGTTGCAAGTATATTGCATAGAAACATAATCCTTCATTTATACCGTACTTATTTTTTGCCACAAATGCCCATGCAGGTCGGCAGATAGGCACACATTATTGATAGAACCCTCCTGGAGCCAAATGCACTGGCATCATAGGTATGTCAACCTCTCTAGGCCGCAGGAACCACTTTTTAGAGGTGCGGCTCACCCACTCCTGAACAACTGCTCACTGTCAACAACTGTCAACACTGTCCTCAAAATGGCATTGGAAAAAGGTTTTTTTTTTCATGAATCTGGGTTTGGGTGCTTCCACAGCCACACTACTCCCATGTGACTCCCCAGTGACTTTCACCTGTTCGGATCCATGAATAAAACCCTTCGCCAACGCCATTTCAAGGACATTGTTGAACAGGAAGCAGTTGTCTGGGAGTGTGTGCACCGCACCTCCAAAAAGTGGTTCCTGGAAGGCCTGGAGAGGTTGCCACACCCATGGTGCCAATGCATTTTGGCTCCAGGAGGGATCTATTGATAATGTATGCCTCTCTTCTGACCTACATGGGCCCTGTATTTGTGGCAAAAAAATAAAGTATTAAGATTTTCCTAATCGGCTAATGCCCCTTGTATTATTATTAGATACTTGACATGATGCCCATTAACTATTGTATACACTTAGCACAGAGTAAGTGGAAGGCCTTTCTACCCCTACCTCAGCCAATGAGTCATGAAACAAGTGAGGAAGAATCATTGGACACCCCCGCAGTAAAATTTTTGGAAGTCAAGAAGAATTCCAGGAAGAGAAGTGATGGCATCAGGGCACCTCAAAGAAAAAGGAGCAGTTTTAATGAAGATGAAACAAACCATACCTGTGGCAGCTCAAAGATGTCAAAAAAATCTAGCACTACTTTGGTAGACTCTGCTTCCTATTCCAAATGCAAAGTCTTTGCAACTGATGAGATAGATGATTCTGTTCTTCAAGTGGAACCAAAGAAAGCCATGCTTCCAAAAAAGGGCAGTTCTAAATGGGATGTATTTTGCAATGGTTATGAAGAAAACCAGGAAAATCTTGTGGGCAGGTACAGTAACAAAATGTCGACGTATTCTGTGCTGCATTACGCATGTGCATGAGTCATGTGCCTATTATTGTTCAAATTTAAAACTAAGGGTAGTGTACTGTACACTACAGCTCTATGCTGAGTTTTTTTGAAACTTTTGTAACTCTTCCATAACTATGTAAAGTTTTTGATGGTCCCTCATAGATTTGAGTTATTGAAGTTCCAATGAACGAGTACTTAGCTGTACTTGTCATGTAATTCTACAGACGCTTTAGCTTTACATGAACACAATAAAATTAGTCATGATTTCATTCCAGGTGTGATGGGGCTCAAAAGGAGGAAGAAACTAGCAAATGGAGTCAGTTTCTGAACAACATATCCAATGCTGATGAACAGCTTGAGGACAGGTACAATATTAAAAGTAATGCAATGGAATTTAATCATTCCTATATTAACTAATTAAATTTTTGTTGCAGCCAAAGTGAAGGCCAAGAAAAGCATCAAAATACAGCTTGTGCAAATGTAGGCAATTCACATGGTAGGTTATTCCAACAAGACCACAAAGAATTACTGCAAAAATCAACAGTCTTTGATCCTAGAGGTACAAGTTTAGAGCCTGGTAATTTGGATGAAATGTTAGATTTAGATATGTGAGTGATTTAAAGGAACAAAAATGACCTGGAATGTAAATTCTTCAAAAAAAAAAAAAATAACTAGTGCAGTGTTTGCACAAAATACTTTTTTCTGTCTTCATTTGGTTAGTCCCACTTGCTTATCTTCCATACAGAAAGAGGTGGGTCTGATATCATGTTGCACATTCTCAGCTGCTCCTGTTTCAGGGGCCTGTAGTTAAATTTCCATATCGTTACCGCTGCTGTAGCACAGTCCAAAATACAATGCCATGACACCTGCCACATGTGGAGAACTATTTTAGATTATTGTAGATGAGGATTCTGTCTCCCAAGTCAGTACTCATTGTGGATTGATTTCCATGCCCCTATGCACTTTTTACTGCATGGCTGTGGCTTTGTCACAAGAATTTTGCATCATGCAAAGTTGCTGCAAAGATATACCTGATTGTCCTGATACCATTAATAATAATAAACAATAATTGGGTATTAGTGCACTGACCTTCTTGGGCATCTGGCATGGTACCTTTATTTTGATATTACAAGCTTGCAAGGGTCGAGTTTTAAAATTTTTGTCCAGATGCAAAGTTCGCACTCCAGACTTTAATCTGGAGTGCAAATGGCTTACTTGGAGTGCTTAATTTTTAAGTACTGGGTATGGCCATGTTTAATAGCAGAGCCAATTGGAGTGTAAACTTTGCACTCCAAGGCTCAGTTTGGAGTGCAGATAACAATTTTGGAGTGCAAATTGCACCTTTGCATTGGAATATTTCAACACCTGCAAGCTTGTACACGTTGGTCCTTTTCCGTAACCCCTGGGTACCGGCGTACCGTGAGCGAAGGGGGGATGAGTGGGACGGGATGTGCAAGATGCAGTGCATTGTCATTGCTAATGTTTTGTGAACACCCCCGGGTGGTTAGTCTCAAGGAATCCCACCCCAGACGAAGCCAGAGATGACCTAACTCTGCACAAGATGAAGGGGGCAATGCCCGGGCTGGGATCGAACCTGGGACCCTTACATCCGTGGGCACATACGCTACCACAGTGCCACTTCACCTCCCCTTCTAATATCATTACCAATACTGGTTTCATGATAAATCTCACCCAGATTTTCAGAATATCAGCACTGTAGGGAGGAGATGGATCATGGATCTTATGTCTGCTGACCCGGCCAGGGATTATTCAAACAAAATATTCTTATTATGAGCACAATGGACCTTTGCAAACTCGATACATCCAATATAATTTAACAACAGTAATGACTAGCCTCGTGATCAATCTGCTTCTTGAATGTGGCTTCCCATCAGCTGCCAAAAAAAGTCACCTTATTTGGATTTCCAAATGTACTGTACCTCCTCGTGCATTTCATTTTTTGATACAACTGTAGTAAGATGTTATATAACTGATGTAAGCTACGTATTTCAAACAATAGTAATATATTGACATTGTGATTTGAGGGTGGAGGGAAGAGTTTAACAAAAAGGCAGATGACAACTTGATAAACTTTATGTACAATGCCTTATTCATTCTTAATAAAGGTTTCTCCCTGTGCCTGCTAAGTAATAATAATAATAATAATAATAATAATAATAATAATAATAATAATAATAATAATAATAATAATAACAATAATAATTCATACCCCGTTATCAGCCATCGGCTCTTTAGGGGGGAAGTTTGTTTTGCCTGGAACTCTTTGCCTTCATTTTACTATGCTCTTTGAGTCTTTGGGATAGGATAGGGATGGAAGGAAGCAACTCCGGCATTTTCCTGGAAGGACCGTGGGAAACCACAGAAAACCACGGTCAGAGTTGCCGGCCCCGGGATTCGAACCCAGGACCTCCCGATTAGCAGTCCGACGCCTTTTCCACTCTGCCAACCTGCTTCGGTTATGTGTGGAATTTGTTTATAATTATTATGGTATGCAAGTTTTGAACAACATAGAGCCTCAACTGTGCTTATTACATGTGTTATGCGAAATTTTGAAATTCCACAAAAACATCACCACATATATTGCCTCACGTGAGGATAAGAGATAAGTGCCACTATATTATTAATCCATCCTAATACATCTCGCATTCCACTACTAGCAACAGTCTGACACGCAGTCGCTATTTTACGAAATCAGTAGTTTCTCAAGATCTTCGACCCATATCCACTGTGGCACTATATCATAAGTTTCAGTTGGCCTGGCTCCACACTTGAATAACCTGCGCCACAACTGGCGTGAATCACAAGGTAACGGTATCCCCTACGGGCCCATTGGCTGAATTTCCTTCCAAGCCGTATGTTCGCATAAAAACCCTCTTGCACGCTAACTATATAAACAAGCGCCCTCCTTCTCCCCCTCTCCCTGAGCCCCCACCCCCACCCTCAAATGTTTCTTGCGCATTGCGCAGTTGGTTCCCCTTCGGCGAGAGGGCAGCACTGTCCGCACTATAAAGACGGAGCGGTCAGTCGGTCGGGCGAGACACGCGTCATTTCGGCCTTCCTTAGATCCGCCAGTTTGAAAATTGCCCAGTCTGCCCCAGGGGCTGCACTCCCAGGCAACACCTCCCAGAGAGCACTGTGAAGAGCAGAGTCGGTGCCATCAGCTGATCGACACAGAGCCTGCGGGGGCTATGGGGCGCAACGAGGCGGGAAGCAGCAAGAGGAGCCAGAAGAAGCCCTTTGCTGCGGTCATCAATGGATACCTGGTACTCTACAACCTGGCGCAATTCCTGGGGTCAGTATGTATGGTGGCATAAACACCACGCATTACGGTATAGTGGTGCGCCAAGGATCCGGTCGCGCAGGGGGGAACCGGCCGGTCGGCCACTTGGCACTCCCAGGGTCAAGGTCATTGACATTGCTGCCAAGTGCCCAGGCCATCCTTCCATGGCTCTTTAACAGCAGCCGTTTGTTGCAGGTGGAGCTATATCCTCTACCAAGTGGTGACCTACTATGCTGCACATCAAACTTTCCAGGGATTGTGGCCCACCATCATGATCTCACTCAGCCTCTTCCAAACAGCGGCTCTGCTAGAGGTACGCAGGGTGTGCAATACAATTGTTGCTAAAGGTGCTTTACCAAGCGTGGGATGCACTTGCCTCAGGGAGCAGCTATCCCACATTTGCAATTGTTCATACCTATCAAGATTGCCCATGTTGATAAGGTGAAACTGTGCAGGGTGAAAAGGTACATTTCTACCCAAGGATATAGGATATCCATTTTTTATGCTACCTAATGGAATATTGCGCATGATAATGACCCAATTAAAGTACTAATGCCAACTTGTTCAAGTTTTTGCACGTTTGCAATAATTTCTTGTTGGATTCTCATGCTATTTCAGCATATCATGTTACATAAGAGATAGTTAATTGTTGCTGCCTCATGTATGGATTGCCTTTATTCATGAACAAATGGGATTGTGCAAAGAAATTCAAGGTCACAGTGCAATTACTGTAGTGATACTGTAAGCTGCCTTTAAAAAGGCATATGCAGCTTTTTATAGGGGTAAAAAAGGCCATTTATAAAATTACATTAGTAATGCAGTTACTTAGATTGTTCAATTAAACAGTGACTAGTTTTAGCGTAGAAAAACCACTATAATAATTGATGCAACACTAAATAGAAGAATCTTACAATTCAGATGCCATTCCAGTACTCTTGTGCATACACAGCTATTGTGAAATGAAGTTAATTACACTATGCAACACGATATTTGTCCATGGGAATTCATCGTCATATTCGGGTTCCTTAGGTCACAAGTAACTCACAATGGGCATTTATTTTGTCTTTGATTTGTTTTTGACCTCGGAGCAGTCAAAAAACCAAAGTCTTCAAATATAGCAGTTTTTTCCCAATCAAGCAGGCCTAAATGTTGCTAAACCATCTCGGATTTTTCTGAAAATAATCACAGCTGTACACACCTATGCCGTATATATTCAGTGTCTCAGATGAGCCACACATCTCCCAATTCTAGACATGAAAATGCACTCGTTTGCTCTGCCTTTCTGAGATCTTTTCCAGTAATAAATCAGTTTCAAGCCATCCCTCACCACCTGTATCTTTATCATTGAAAGATAGATATTTGGCAGAGAAAGCAGTGTGCCGATGCTACTTGAGGCAATTTCATGAATGTTACATCTGACACCAAATTCCACAAAAATTAGAAATGCAACATTTCTGTTGATATTGGTTGGCTTAATAAAAATGAATCACATGGTATACCTTTTGTCATTTACTGCAGGTGGCCCATGCAGCTTTAGGATTTGTGTCTTCCAATGTCATGGTGACCCTTACGCAAGTCTACTCACGAGTGTTTATAGTGTGGCCAATACTGCAAATGTCTGAAGCTGCACAGGAAAGCCCAGGACTCCCAGCTGCATTATTTGCCTGGACATTTACTGAAATCATCCGCTACTTGTTCTACGCTTCATCCCTGATCAACACCACCCCCTCTATAATAGTGTGGTTCAGGTATGGCTTCGTAACAACCTTAAAAGAACTTTTGTAACAGTCATTATCTCACTGACAAATAATATTTCACAGGTACACTCTCTTCATTGTCCTGTACCCGCTAGGTATAACTGGAGAGCTCCTGTGCTGCTACAAGGCCATTCCATTTTATGTTGACACTGGACTGTTTTCCTTCCAAATGCCAAATGTGTTCAACATTAATTTCTATTTTCCCTATTTTATCATCATAACCATGCTACTATACATTCCAGGTAAGATTTATATGCATTCTCCCAGACACCTGCCTAATTTGTTCTTTTTCGCAGTCTTTCCACAACTTTATCTTCACATGTTTGCTCAACGTAAGAAGGTTTTGGGGCCTGCCAAGAAAGAGGGCAAGAGAGATTAAGATGTCTGATGCTCATTTATTAAATCAGTTGCCTGCACGGAATGATGAATACAATCAAAAAGGCACATTTCCATATGGAGTTCTGTACTTTTATGACTAGTAAATGCAGTGACTTCCCCTTTATACTACTTATGTAGCTGAGCAAAAACTTTGTGTCATGTGTTTTTGTATCATTGTATGTTTTTTTTTACAATAAAATTGTAACTTCAGAGTGTGCGTGCATTTCCATCTCACTAATATTGCTTTTGTATTTAAGGAAGAAACTCAACAAAATTGGCAATTTTAGATCAAGATATATTATTGAAACCATAGTTAACTGTTACTTCCAGATGCTCCCACACCACCTGATCTTCTGCTCTTGGCCTGTTCCCTCATCTGATTCAGTTCTTGAACCCAGCCTTTGACCTGTGAATCCTCAAATTTTCCTTGTGTGCTGTCAAAGAACTCCTGCAGGGAGTTGGGACACCTACCATCTTCCTCATATTCAAACGCCTGCAGGACCATGTCAAACCGGTCCAGGTCCTTCACCACTTTTGCTTCAATAGTGGTCTGAGCCTCGTACTCCTTTGGAGTAAGAGGAAAGACAGGTAACTAGTGATTTATATGGATAGCTATAATTTACATAGTTGATATGTTAAGTGATTTTATTCCCGGGGCCGGCAATCCTGACTGGTTTTCCACAATCCCCCCAGGACAATTCCTGGGTCGCTTCCGTAACATAGGCCACAGCCGCTTCCTTCCTTCCCTATCCTTGGCCCCATCCAATGGTGGTATTCCACCCCCTAATGGAGTGCCAATTCTCCCAATGGGGTAAAATAAATAAAAATATGTGAAGTGATTTTGAAAATGTATTATAATAATTTAATAATAATTCATACCTCGTTATCAGCCATTGGCTCTTTAGGGGGGACCCACTGTACATTTTAAAAATCTCAGCTAACTCATTTGGTACTTTTTTTGGTAACTGAACCTGTCACAATTAAATCATTTTACCTTGTATAGTTGATAGAGTTCACAGCCAAAGTCACCACCAGCCAGGGCCGCCATTTTCTTCATGGCTTCATCCTCCCGGCGGTGCTTCTCCTCTACTGGAACACCACAGTGTGGTGTTATGTCTCCAACAATTGCCTCTGCCATGTCATGGACCAGGGCCAGTTTCATGCATCTAAGACAATGTCAGAGGGTAGTTAGTAACTGCAGAAGTGGCAGGCATATTCAATTAACAAAATGCTCAGCAGCACTTTTGCATGAAAAGCATAATGAGGCATATGATGGCAATTAAGTTTCTTAGGTTACCACTAGGAAGCATGGAAATTTTATGCAGAAAGTCATACTGTTCATCTACCTTGTTGCATGTAATGTGCATAATGCATGAGGTATGATGTGCAAAAGATTGGGAGGAGGAGGTCAGCCATTATCAACAGGAAGTCTGATCCGTGCTTACTACTTGGTCCTTGTTTAATGTGTTTAAGATTTCATCACAGGAAATAACTGATTATCCTTAGCACCATGAACAAAAATAATTAGCAATGGAGAGTAATACAAACTGGCTTACACAATCACCAGGAATTTCCCACTTACAACAGGGTGACTATATTTATCAAATAAATGTGAAGGTTCCACTGCAGCCATTTCCACTTCTCTCACATTTCTGTCAATATTTGTAACGGCAAATAAAGTGATTTTGTATGGCAAATATTCCTTCCTTCACCCTCCCCTATAGTTATCAAGATAAAAGCATAAGACATTCAACATTTACTGGCAATTTCATGCTTAGTAAGTGCTAACGGCAACAGAGATGCATTGCTTTCTCAACACCTGAAATACACATTGCTATCTACCCCAAGAGGCAGCTTATTCTGTCCCTCCAATGAGTTTACCGAATGTTGTCTCTCCCTGCGCCTCCTTCGCAGGAATTAAGGGCCATGGACATGATGGACATTCGGTACATGTGCGATGCCACACTTTCCACTTCAGGCACGCTCCGCAGCACCCAGCCCGTCCTCTTCTCATGCTGGCAACAGACATAAGATATTGCGATGGGTGAGCTGTTAAATGCTCCAGATATTCCCTCCAACCAGTATCTGACCATATATGGTGCAAGATATGGTGTGTCCCTCAACCAGCAACTCACCTTGAGTGTACCCAGTAGCTTGAAGAACGCCATAAGAGACTTGAGGTCCGACCCAGTCATCTGCTTCACTGGCCTGGACATCCTCCTGCTTTTCCCTTCCCCAGCCTCGCTTTTCTCCTTGGTGGAGGCTACGGAATTAATTTTGCTGCACTTGAGAGTCTTCCAGCTTCCTGGGACACTTCATACCGCTTCATACGCGCCTATTCGAAATTTAGCGGTCTAATAAATTAATTACGCCACCTTCGCGGCAGCCTGGGGGAGCTCTATGCCGAATTTTCACTCCATAATAATTTCGACTATTCCAAAGGACTATTCCAATGGAAATATTTACAATGGTTGCGCTCAGCTACTTCATTGTGTATGTGTGTGACGTCACAAAAACGTTGCCAAGGCTGCTACTAAACTCACCCTCGGGCTGCGTCCGAAACTGAACCAACATGGCCGCTGTGGCGAGGTCGATTTTTCCGGTGTCGCGTGTTTTGGAGCGTCGTTTGCAGTCGGTTCTGGTCCGGAATGCGCGCCTCTGTACGTCCCCGCCTTCGGAGGAGGGTGCCGGGGAGGAGAAGGCTCAAGGAAGGGTAGGAGGGTTTGCTAGGGCTCTGGAGAAATTCACGACGCCCGAACCTCCACCTGCGAGCGATGAGGACAGTGAGACTTTCGCAAAGCTGCTGCGGAAATCCAAGTTGATGCAGGTCCGACCTCTTTCTCGTGTACGTTTCAGATGGATAGTTTTAAAAGATTTGGCCTTACAGATTGGAGATCCAAATGGGAGGATTGTGGAAGGAGTCATTTTCCATGTGGTCAAGGACGACTTGTATATAGATTTTGGTGGAAAGTTTCATTGTGTGTGCACACGCCCTACCAAGAATGGCAGGTGAGAAATGAAAGTTCTGTTGTAGTGAAGCCAATATTAACAACTCTGAACTAATTATCCATTAACTTGTAAGCATTAGTTCCCATCAAGAGTTTTTCGAAGTCCATCCCACTTGCTAATGTATGGAAAACAAGAGAACGATCTTACATCATTGTTTCTTCCATTGTTGCTTTTTGTCGACACTGTTTACTCATACTGTTCTGTGAGGGTATTTCCATGGAAACCTTGATGGCGACAGATCGTTCTCTCATTTTCCGTACATTAATATGTCCCCATTGCTTTTTTTCAAGTGCATATATCCGAGGCGCCAGAGTGAGACTAATGTTGAAAGACCTGGAGATGTCGGCACGCTTCTTGGGTTCCTCGACAGACATGACTTTACTGGAAGCGGATGCAGTCCTTCTGGGTCTCATGGCACCACTTAAAGCTACCCAGCAGCATAAAATATAGTTATATACTTTTACATGAATAAATAGTCACTTCTGTAACAACATTTCTCATTTTATTAAATAATCAACCAAGTTTTTTTCGTTCATTGCATTGAAATGCAGAATGCAGGATAGGACCCTGATGTCAACAAGTACACTTCACTCACATACACATTCAAACATTCTCCATGCATCCAGTTAATAATAAATAACCATAGGGTCCCTGTCCTGCATCCAAACGCCACAAAAATAGGAAGGACAAACCCAAAGCCACATCCCCTCCCCTGCTCAAAACCCCAGTAACCTTTGTCAGAAAAAGATTTAAAAGGGTGACTTTTTCTTCCAAACTAGTCACCCTGCCAGAAGGTTCTCAACCTTGTCATAGTCCTCACTGCCCAAAATGTACAAGGTGGACCTCACTTTTGAACTTATCACTGAACACTACCAGCAGTTGTCTTCATCTCTTCCATCCTGACAGTCTACAAATCCATTGCAAATGCGGTCTTGAGGCAAGCACTCTCCAAGATGACACCTGATCCCAGTGCATGCTGTACGATTACGAGGTGCCAATGTAGACTCCATGCTCCTCTTTATCCAGGGCATATAGTTGGATACTTTTGTATACACACCAGGACGATTCACCCTTGCACAGCCATAACCATTGCTGGTTACACCATATAATACCCAATGGCCATTCGACTCCTGTGAAATTATAAGAGGAAGCATGATGTCATTCTTTATTGTTTTAAAACATAATTTAAATGTTAATATGGTAAAGTGAGACTGTACTATATGGACTCCTTTATTGCATTGCGGACTAAGGCTTTAGCTCCAGAGGTGCATTATAGTCTAACGGAAAAAAATTATGTGAGAGCTACAATTACAAAATAATGGCAAACTTGTGAGATATAGGAGTCGAAATATTGAGCAATTGCAAATTTTTTCTAACTTACACAGGAATGTGGGATAATTTTTATCCATATCTTATATAAATATTTATAATGGATGTTACTCAATTTTTGAATCATATTGTTTGCAAAACGTTGCGCTGAAAGAAATCATTCACTGTTCAACACTTTTCACAGTGTGACACCCTTTGAAATGCCAATACAGTACAATGGGAAACATTAGCAATGTCCGATTTAGTGAACAACAAATGACTTGAAAAATTGGGTGGCATCCCCACTGAGAGCCAGTACATTCAGTACTCCTGTGAAATTGACAAATATTCAGACACTAGAGAATGGTTGGGTCTTGGGTGTTGTTACTATTGACACTTGGAAATATTTTACCTCAGTTTTTATGTGCTCTCCTTCTGCATTTCTAGTCACAAGTCGTAAATTTTGACATTATTTTGAAACTTACTTGACACATGAGAGGTCCACCTGAGTCTCCCAAGCAAGCATCACGTCCTCCACGGTCAAACCCAGCACAGAACATGTTGTCAGTTACCCTGTAGAGTGGCAAGAAGAGGGTCCTCTTTCGACACTCCATTGTGGATATGATTGGAAGTTGGACTTCTTGCAGTGTGTCGGCTGCAAATGTTAAAGGGTGATGAAATTAACTCTTGTTGCTATATCAATCAAAATAATTGATACTCTTTATGGTAAAATTTTGTAAACCTGATTGTTGTACTCATTCAGCTTTTATCATTGTTATGAAGAAATTGAAGTTTTTGACTTGCAGCATAATGCACATCATAAAGTGCTATACAAAATAAGAACCTCTATAAGCATAATGCTGTGATTTCATGAATGTACTCGTAATTCAGGAATTTGTGCACTAGATTGTAGGCTACCATTCTTTTATTGATATGATAACTAAAGTGGAATGAAGTACCGTAAGCAAAACTAACAAAAGCAATTCAGACTTACGGAAAACCCTCCCAGTCTCAAACAGCTGACCCCATCCAATCACAGTGCAATAGCGCCCATCATTGACATCAGCTTCAGGTGGTGGGAGGCATACAGGACGTACATAGTCAGTGAAGGAGACAGGCTCACTTAGACGTAGCAGAGAGATGTCATTGATGAACCCAGTGTTGACATACTCGGGATGAAGGATTATGTGTGACACAGTTCGCAGTTGTTCAAATGGGGATAACTGAGGGGTACCACGCCTCAGTGATCCAAGTCTAGCCACCCAGTGATCATCTAATGAGCTGCAAGAAAGCCACTTTAGAATCACCGCCATGAAGAAAAAAATTAACATCATAAGTGCTTGAAAGCTCAATTTTAAACCTGCACTTGGGAAGAAAACAAGACTCGCCACAGACTTACTTGTAAAAGCAGTGACCAGCAGACACAAGCCATCTTTCTGAGACCAAGGTACCACCACACTGGAATTCCCCTTCTTTGTAGAGTGCAGCTTGCCATGGCCATGATCCAGGTTGTGAGTTGG
Source organism: Catajapyx aquilonaris (assembly GCA_000934665.2). Lineage (NCBI taxonomy): Eukaryota > Metazoa > Arthropoda > Diplura > Dicellurata > Japygidae > Catajapyx > Catajapyx aquilonaris. The sequence continues at coordinate 22,887 of JYFJ02002966.1, read as the reverse complement.
CACCTCCAACTATCCTGCTCATGCGAGAAGACCTACAATTTTTTCCTCATATCTCAAACCATTACCTTACATTGGCCAAAAATTATATCATATTTGCAAAAAGGGGCAGCAGGTCTAATTACATCAGTAACATTTATTGTATTTTGTGAACTTCCTGTCCTAAGCAAGTCAGATATAGCAGAAACTACGGATGTTTTTCCAAAATATTAGCTTTTTTAGAGAAGGCTTATAAATTGTTATTCCACAATGATGCCACTATTCTGACTGCTTGTCAGATCAAATGCTTGTCCTCCTCTCCCTTTCCACTTCAAGCAGAGGCCAATTCATGTGCATTATAGCCTACACATCTTTGTAGCTCACCTGGCCCTCTGCACAACAGCACGTGGTGATACACCACACTGGAGGTCCTTACAAGTCACATGCACCACATCTCTACGAGCACATCGTGTTGGATTGAAGTTGAGGCTTGCCCTGAAAAGATTCCTGTGGAACATTGCAGGTGTCGGAGCTGACAAATGTGAAACATACCGTGGAGTTGGCTCACTGCTGTTGACTGAATAGAATATCTCATAGTATGCAGAATCCTGTGCTCTGGACATTGGCTCTGGATCCACCATCCGGTCCACACGTTCAAAATCACTGTTAACATGATTTCTTGTTATAAACATTGTTCATATACAGTATCAGTACGCATTGAGAATATCTACACCCAGAGGAGTGTAGCCTATAAGTGGGGAATATAATAATTATCTTACTTGAAGGTAAGTGCCTTGCAGACAGCACGCCCCAGGTCTGGTATCTCCCAGGTGGTCCTGGACTTGCTGACGACATTTTCAAAATTTTGTAGACACAACTTGCCCCACTTCCCCTCCTTTCGAACCAGAAGGTACCCCGAGTTGTGGTATGCCAATGTGTCAGCAACACGCTCACTAGGAGCCACCTTCACGCAATCATGCTCATCATCACCATATGGGCAGTCCTTGCGCCCATCACACACTGCCTCCTGGTCCACGCACACACGACTGTTGGGGCAAATGAACTGACCTGGACGACACCACTCTGCACAGAAACGAGGGCAAAGATATGTTACATGCAGCACACGACACAAACTTGACCATTATTGCAATAACTGCACCACTCACCACAGTCATTCTCATCTGAGAGATCGGAGCAGTCTTGTATCCCGTCGCATATTTTTCGTGTGAGGAACTGTGCCCTGAAGTGGTCAGCACATGAGCAGTTGGCTTCATCTGAATTGTCTCTGCAGTCTCTGATTTGGTTGCAACGTGCATGAGATGACACACACTCGCCACTTCTGCAGCGGAAATCGTTCGCCTCAGCACAAGACAGAGTTTCTGAAATGTACCATCACTTGTCAGACATTTGGTGAAGTAAATGGAGTTAAAATGATTTATCCTACTATATCGGCAACCTACGAGGTTCAGAAGGCAAATGGGAAGCATACTTCCCACTGTTCCCAGGAATAAAATATGATCTACTGTTCGCGGCCATAACCAGCGACAAGGACCAGCGAAATGGGACAAGGTAGGGGTTCCATAGGGCGATTAGTTTAACCAATTTAAAGATTAACAAAGTAAGAGTCCTTTTGTGTAGGACCGCTAGGAGTCAATAATAAGTATTAACTTTGATGACATCAACATGAATGATCGGGTACATCCTGCCTGGTTGACAACCTGACTGCCATGGACGGTTGGTGGGTAGCCTTACCAGCAGGATATGCTACATATTTCATGATGATGTCAGCGAAACTAATTGTGTCTTCATGCTACATAATGATGCGACGCATTCAATAAAAAATTATGTAGAACCTTAATGGGTCAAGGAATCTCTGGTCATGCGAAATGGCAGACCCCACCTCGTGTAGACACAAAACTCACCTTTATTTTGAGATGACAAGATGCTGGTCGAGATGGCTACTGACATGATGGACTTCTCAGTGTTGACCATGAGGACAGAGCCGTTTTGAGAATCAGATGTGGTGGTTGCCACTATTTCAGTCGTGGGATCTTCCTCCGGCAAAGTCTCTGTCGTTGCATTAGTTACACTGTCCTCCTCAGTGGGTGCCACAGTGGTAGTAGGTAACAACACTGGGGCACCGGTTGTAAGGTTGGTCATCACTTGCTGCAGCAGTTGCTGATCGTCGTTTTGAACTGGCTTCTTATTTCTTACTGGCTTGACAAGTATGGTCATCAGCTTTGGTTTCCTATTGTTGATCCGGGAGAATTTTTGGTACTGCTCCTGATGGTCCATGAGAGAACCAACCACTGGGTACGTCCAATCCACGTGGTCCTGCCAGTGATCTTGGGCGTGAACCAAAGGTACTGCATTGCCCTTGCTATCAACTGCCACTTTTCTTTCGCCATTGAGGACAATGTGAAAAGCAGTGGACGCGGTCATCTCTGGTATGGGCAACAACGCAGACAGCAATGGTGAAGGAGACGTAGCCCCTGGATCTGGTTTGGCCCTCAGGGGCTGCAGCACCCCCGAGTACGACTTGATTGGAGGCAGTATTGACGTTACATTCACAGGGCTAGGCTTGTCTGTTGTCTGAGTAATGACGTGGACAGAGACGCCTTGAAAGGCACCATTGGTGGGGACTCGAATTCGTGTGGTTGGTGTCAAAGAAACATTGTCAGAGAGTGTTTCGACCTTCCCCTCATCCTCCTGGTTAGTTCTTCGCAACAGAACAGTGGTGTTCAGTTGTTCCACGTCACCCTTGGCAACAACTTCGTCGCTTGATGGATGGTCTTTGACAGTATCAGCTGGATCGAAATATTCTCCCGATTCTTCGTCAGAATCCTCCTCTGGTGCACCCCAGTAGTGCCAGATACCACCCGCATCCTCCTCGCTGCTACTACTGCTGCCACTGTCTTCTTCTTCCTTGATTTCTTGCTCTGCAGGAGTGTCCTTTTCAGGTGTTTGCTCCGGGTGCGTGTGCATGAATTCTTCTTCTGACTCGGAGCTGCTGCTGGTGTTGAGTTTTGTCGGAGCAACCACTTCGACAGTCGCATTTGGGTTGCGAGCTTCGTGACTTATCTCTTCATTTTCGGGACTGCTCACTGGCACGGGAGGGGCCTGATGGCTTCCACTTTCGTCGACATTTTCTTCTCTGCTGCTTTCGACCTCAGCAGCCTCCGCCTCATCAGGATCTGCTTCTTCGGCCGCAGCCTTGTCATCCTCCGTCTCGTCCACGGGCTCGCTGTGGACTGTTTCTGGTTTCGTACTTGAAGCATCTTGTCCTTCCGGTACTTGTGGTTCTTCAAATATGACTTGAGGAATTTCGTGGTCCAAAGCCGAGCCTTCTCTCTCCGCATCCTGGACCATTATTACAACCTCCTGCTTATACTGCGATGAAAATGTCTCCGATGGTTTGGCATGGCCCTCCCCTTCTACTGACATAGGTTTGGCTGATATTTCCACGGGATTCACGAAACCCTGATGGACTTCCGGCTTGCTGGTACTGGCGGGAACTATCATAGTCACCAGAGGCCTGGGGTGGTCCACTTCTAGAACCCCACCATCTTCTTCTTCTTCTTGGTCTTGTGGTATGATAACTTCTTCTGCTATCCTCTCATTTGCTTCTCCCTTATGAAACACAGCGGGCACCAGCATGACTTCCCCAAACCCTTGGTTAGGTTTCGGCGACGACGAATCCTGCGACTGCGACTGCATCAGCACTGGTCCGGAGGTGACCACTCTTTCTGGGGGTGCCGAGGCGACCATGCCAAACCTCTGCTGGTACTGATGGTACCTGGTGTGTGTGGGCGGCAGTGCCCCGCCTCGTACCGGTGCCCCGACAATGGGCTTCCAGTCTGCCTCCTCTCCGATACGGCTCTGCATACCGGTGTCGACCATCGCCTGCTTCTTGGTGACACCAGCCGATGATGGAGGAGGATTCTTCACGCTGAACTGTATGCTGGGTTTCAGGACACGGCCGGCGGTGGTGGTGGAAGACTGCAGGGTGGTGGTGACCGTCGACATGGTGGTCGTCACACCATCGCCCTTCCGCAGGGTGATGAGCCCGTTGTACATTTCGGTGACGGTGAGTGCCGGGGATGGGCGAGAGGTGGGCGGGGGACGGCGAGCGTGGGACGGGCGGCGTGTGCTGGGTGGTTTCGGTGGTTCGGGCTCTGTGGGGAAGTCCAGCGAGTTGCCGTCTAGCAGGATAACGGAGTCTTCCAGGTCGTCTGGGAGCTCGGTGGCATGGAAGGAAGCCGGGTCGGAGGCACCGGTGAAAGACCGCACGACCTGGAGGCTGTCTATGTCGACGGCGATGGTTTGGAAAGACACCGGATGCACGGACATGACCTCCTGGATCAGGACGTCTTTCACCGCCTTCTCCGTGTTTAGAATGTGACTGAAACCAACCCCCGTTATTAACTCTATAGGCTACGTGTTCACTACGTACACGGAATTTGTTACCAACCTGGGAATTTTCCTGCGGTCCAAATGTAGCCGGAAATGCACTCGCAGGCTGTCATTGTGAAAGGCTTCTATGCGGCAGAAACGGAAGGCGCGACTCAATGGACTCTGCTGGTATACTGACTCGATCTGGAATGTCAAACCCATACAGTACAATGTCACCCTCGTGGGGATTGACCCTGTCAACGCCATGAGGCTCACCATGGTCTTGTACTTGCTGGCCTTTTCCAGGAACGGCCTGGAGGAAGGATCGGACAAACCGATGGTAAAGTTGTCGCCGATGACCACCTTGAAGCTGCCATCGAAGATTATGTCATCTGAACAAGGAAACGTGCAAGAGGGTTTAGTTAGTCAGCACATCCTTGCGAAGTAATTGGCAGGTAATTACGTTTTCCGGCCTCCCCGTTGGTGGTAGAAACCGCTAAGTAAGCTGCTACGGCCACCACAGCGGCAATGCCCAATATCACCAATAGCATGGACGCCCAGAGGACGCAGCTGCCAACGGGACATCCTCGTCTTCTTCGCATGTAGCTTCCGTAAAGTGCCCCTGCATCATCTCCCCAGTGGTACGCCGAGGTGCTTCCCAAAGAGTAGCTGTACACTGCCGCTGCTTCTTGGGCCGAAGACAACGACGACAACGTATCCGTCGCCTGATTCCAAAAGAAAAATGCTCAATAACTTCACATTAAACAGAAACAATAGGTAATACCAAAGTAATACGATGCAAGTCCGCGTGGTTTGAAATTCCACAACGAAGGAAATTCCAGTCTCGTGAGAAAGTTTCTGCATTAAAATTGAGGGTACTTATACGATACGGGCGCGGTTACGGACGAGTTGCACACAGCAGAGGAAGTACCGCATAAAAAGGCAAACAAAAAGACAAGCCTCCTTTGTAGGTGAACGTCCCAAAAGGTGATGGGCCACTTTTAGGAGGATGGGTGCGGTCCTCCATACTACTTCGCAAAGTTACTCGCAGAAAACCGAAGAAAGGAGAAATGCAAATGGCATTCTTCATATACCGGCGTGGCACAGGCAAAAGGACCGCCTGCTATATTCCCATTCATTCTTTGACTCGTTTAATTCCTTCCCACGTCCGAAAAACAGCGGAGACACAACTAATTAACCTTCTCTTAATGAACGCACTTGATCATTATCTCAACCAAACCGACATTTTCAAAATATGGTTGCTGAAAATTAGTCTTGCTCCATGAATTTTTGTATTCCTACATAGCAATGAGTTCCACATAGGAAACTATCATTATAAGCTGTACTGACACGCCATGCTTGTCGTAATTATTTCACAAGTGCTTCACACTTTTACTGCCATGGGTTTAATTATGCCATTCTCTATACCCTCCCGCGCCTACTGTACTGCTGTACGAGCCACACCTGAAACCTTCGGTGTCTTGTTGTGTCCTGACCTCGACTCCATGCGATATGTTGCTATGCCGCAACGTGAGTGTTATGACATAAGTGCGTCTTTCTTCAAGGTGTGCCAGCAGGATATCACTGTAAATGTCAAAACAAATGCGGCATTTTCCTGAAGCCTCTAGTCACACAAGCCAAATATATAACACGACCCTGAAGAATGTTACGCTTCAATTTTTTTTATGACAGAACTATACACACTGCTGCAAAATTGCACGAATGAGGCAAAAGTACTGTAGTAACGGCGACTTGTATGCTCGAATGTAACAAGACTTTGGTAAGAATTATGTGCAATGTTGGGCCATAACTTCTTCCGTTTTTTTCTCTCTCTCTAGTTTGATCCCGCGCAGTGCGGTTGAACGGGAAGATTCGAAGTCATGTTTGCTATATGGGCGAGTGGCCAAGCGTACAGTATATTGCTTCCAAGATGCGGACTCGTCTGGTGCATTCACCTTGACCGTTATCTGGTCATCGCGGCGTGAGCATACTTTGCTAGCAGGTGGCAGGAATGCAGGTGTGAGACTCTCTTCTCTTTTTTTTTCTTCAACTTACACAACTTCCCTTTCTATAGTGACAGTAGAAAAGGCGCCATTTTCCCGCGCCGGCTCCTATTTATAACAAGGTTCTCATGAAGCATGGGAATCCTTCCTGACCCACTCCCTACAGCCAGACTAATTGATACCCATCATCTGATGATCAATCATGCAACCGGCGCCCAATGTGCACAACCGATCGAGTGGGTATATAACATATGAGGTCGTCCAGGGCAAGGACAAGGCTTCTATCCCGCCCAGCATTCACTCCGTTGCAATTATTTCGTCGGATACACCCAACTGGATTTTCAACTGCAAGCCCACTGTCCCGCCGAAAAAAAATGCCATCCATTTACCGTACATAAAAGTGGGCTGGGTGCATGCCTGTCTGACTTCGAATGCTTTTACTATCGTTGTTTTCCCTCTCCATTTATCCATCATGCGCATCATTACGTGTGCTACATTGTGGTGTCTTCAAAACATTGTGGCTCAAATGTTTTGAATGCAGTGGTTACCTGCTGAAGAACCTGTGGAACGCGGATGAATCAGGACCAAAGCAGGAAGCCCACTTGCCTCAGACAATCTTTGGCGACATTTTGAGTATATGAATAGGATGTTAATGATGGAGGTTTGTCAGGGTGGAGGCGAAGAAGAAGGGTTTCAGGGCGGTGAAAACATGCAACCGCTACGTCACCCTTGACCCAACCCCCACTTGTCCATTTTTTTTCTGTTTCTTCAGCACTCACCCGGTGCATAACGGTTATTGCCACTCACACCAACCCTTACATGAATGTTGCGCTCAGATGATATGCTATTTGCTTCCATAAAACAGTGAGGCGTCGGCGGAAATTGAGGATTACTGTGTGACTGCGGATAACGTCACAAGTTATTATGTAATCTTCGGTGGGAAATTGTGTTAAAAGGTCAAAACCTACTTTCCGCTTTTTCCAATCAATATTCTGACCATCGACATCCATGCCTCTTAGCGCAACACGGGGGTCTGGCGTGTCATCCATTGTTGTGACACGTAACGGCTGCCACAGACCTTGGAAGAGTTGACACCCGAGTGACTGACGTCCATGGTCGATGAGGCCCCAATTCATGTGTGCCAAATTATTTCATCTTCCTCCAAGGTTTGCTGCTCTTATCTTGTATATTCAATCCGCTAACCGGCCAACTTGTGCAGTCAGAATACTTATCCCCGTCGGCGACATTATAAATGCGCAACGGTCAGACATGCTCCAATAGTCCATCATTTATTGCAGTAACTAGTGTGAAACAATTTGGAAAAACGGCGGATTTCGATCTCATCGCACAACTAATGCAATTGGCCACGGTCTAATTGCCATGTACGCATAAGAAATGAGCATAACGTCCAAAATTGACTAATCACATGTTTTCTCCATTAATGGGGATGGGCTTAATCCTTGTACGTGACTTCATCGTCACACTACGCAACTTATCGTGCTGCTGCCACTGAGGTCAGGTCATGTGCGGTGACGCCATAACGCAAGGTCATCACAAATCACCACCAGCAGATGCCCACCTCTATTAAAATTATTACTCCGAGACAGAGATTGTTGATGCACTGGTTGGCACCGAGAGCGAGAATAAACCTCGCATATAGAAGAGGTCGTTGGACTACTGGATCTGCGTATCCTTGGTTGGTCGGCCAAGAGCGTCGGAGGGCGAGTTCTTCCCAACATATAAGCTATAAGCAGATTAATAACAACGACGATAATGATCCCGAGGCCAAGGTCTCTAGCAGGCGGTAATTGGCCGCGTGACGTCACCGCCGCAGCACGAAGGTCCTTGCCACCGACTCTTTTGTTTTGTTCTTCTGATGGCAGGCATTACCTCAGGCCAATCACGTCACCCAGGACTCATCGTGTCGAGGTCTAGGACAAACCGGGCAAATGGGCAAGGACTTCATCGTCTGATCAAGGAAAAAATGCGGTGGGCTCATCTGGGGTCGACAATGGCAAACGGGTGCTGGACACCACAAATTGGCCAAAAATTCCCAAGGTTACTGTTGCTCAATCCGTTCAGGTAACCGCCAGTTTTTTTTTTTATTTACTTTGCGAACCACTCGGCAATTAAAATCAAAAGTGTCCGGTTCCAGTGGCTGCCAGCCGGGTGTCTTAAAAGTGAGAACACTCGGACGGTTTTATGTGTTCCGCACGGATTGGTCGAATCGCGCATTAGTTATTTCGCTCGAGTTCCCAAACATCTTTGCCGTTACGGATACAACGCCTCCTCAAAGTCGGCCCCGGGGCTACTCTGATGGACACTCTGATGTTACACAGAACCCGCTACAACCCCAGCACAGTTACTGGAGAGATAAGATGACTTTTCCTTTTTTCCGGGTGTTTTCGGTATATGGTAGGGAGGATCCATTTTTGTTATTTCAGAGGTAATTAAGTTGACTGTTACGTGGTGACCACTGACCGCAGCTTGGACATGGTCCTCGACTTCTGTCGACTCCCACTTGGCAGCCTTGGTGCCTGTTTATCTACCTGTGTTTGGCGCCCCGCTAAATATGCAATACGGTATATGTAGAGCAAACGGAGGGGGGGAATTGCGCAATGTTTATGCTGCGTTATTACTGGCTGCATTGTTTTCAGAGGTCATTGTAACTGTTGGGCTGGGAGAATACGCAAAAGTAGGAGGCGTTTCGATGAATGGACATGCAACAGGTCCTGAAACTTTACGGCACCATTTCGGCAGGATGACAGGTGACCTCAGGTGTCGCCAATTGTTTCACGGGGTCGAATATAAGAAAAAATTAGTTGGCCAGAAGTTGGCCGAGTCGAATGAAAGAGGGTGTCATTGGGAAAGGTCAATGGCGGGAGATGCTGCTAGGGTGGTCGGCTCGAGAAAATTGAGGTGCCCTAGGGGCGAAATGCTGAAAGGCGCGGTTTAGAAGAAAGGAGGAAAGAAGAGTGGAAAGACAGACAGAAAAAAATAAGATGGGGAGGTGGGTTAAGTGACGAGCTACTCACCTTGGAAGCGGAGGGCATGCTGTAAATGTGTTCAGTGGAGGAGGGCTGCTCGTCCCTTCGCCCGCGGAATATCATCGCCTTTTCTCCATCACAGGACACCTGAAATCACAATGATATCACACTTAGGCCATCAGATTTGGTGAAGAGTGTCACTGATTTAGTCACTCTATTTAGTCTATTACAAGTATAATTTTTACCCAATGAAAATCAGGCTGCAATAATATTTCTCAGCAGAGAGCTATTATCATACCAGTTTGTTGAGTTGTACTCATAAAATAATCCAAACATCACGTTTTGCTCTTGGGAATGTTGCATTCATCGAGACATGGTGTTAATACTTCCGAGCATAATTTCTCACGCGAGTAATTTTTTTATGCATGTAATTCATCGCAGGTGCGGAAGCTTTCATGGTCGCAAGTATGAGATGATTTCGAAAACAAGGTCACACTCTATGAATGCTTCTACTTCTGGGTTTCTTGTTTATCCGGCTGTCTATTTGGAGGAGATGGATAAGTAATTTGTCGAGCAGTGGAGCTGAGGGTGCGTCACCTTGGACGCGCCTTGAACCTTGATTGCGCATTTGAGTCACCTTTTTTCCTCCTAGCTAACCACAGATGTAGATGACAAGATCCAAGGGTATAATCAGTAGGTTGGGATAGTCACCTCTCGACCTCTGCAAAGGTCCTGAATACCAATGCGAACTGCGGCATAAACAATCGTACTTGCTCGTCATGAGCATGTGATATTACTGTGCGTCAAATTGACTTATGTTTATATATTGTTGGATTCTCTTTCGATATGTTGAGCGGATTAATTTGACTAATCACAGCACCACTGTCACAGGTCACTGGTATCCATCAACTGCCACGCACCACACATCACCAAAGACACAACTTACATGGTGTCCCCAACAGCAACCAGTCCGCGAATTCCGAAGACGTCCTGGTGGCTACCAAGTCGAACGCATGCTGCCTCGGGATTTCCCAGCAGCACACCTTTATGGGCCAAGTGGGATGGTACCTAAGAGATGGGGTAGGGCGCGGGCGGGCAGAAGAGGGAAGGAGGGAGGGCAGAAGGTGGGGGCCACTCTTCTTCCTCCACTGCCCAGCAAAGCCCAACCCAATCGTAAGTGGCCGAAGAGGATTCCTCTCCTGCAAAAGACTGCACCTGAGTACGCAATAGTGCATCGGTCCGGTACATGTTGCTCGATGAGCTATCATTAGGAGGATGCCGGAAGAGTCGCGTGCCCGAGCATGGGTTCGTCCAAGTGGACGAGGCGGAGGAGGAAGAAGACACCACCGGCACATACGGCGTGCTGCATTTTACATTCCTGCTTTTCCCTTCGTTTGCTCCAAAAAAGTCCGTGGGCAGATGCCAAAAAATGTGCCACGTGAAAGCATTCCGCTTGCTTTTTTTTGCGCTTGCACGCTTTTTTGCACTTTCTTCTATTTCCGTTTTTTGCTTTACAGGTCCTAATGTGTAGTTGTTGGGGGCAAGAACATGGAGATGACCTTCTGGCGCACAATAAAGAGGTGTCAAGAGAGGTATTAAATTTATGTAAACCGGCTATGTAACAAAAAGGGGGCATAATTCAAGGGGTTGTGAAACATAGGGTGTCCTTACTGTCCTAGATTTGTTTTCAACCGATTTCATATTATTCCATCAAACTGTGTAATAGTGTGGGAATCTATGATTGTGCCACTGTAGAAACCAATTTACGTAGTACTTAGTGTACTGTAGCTGGTTCATTAGCAGGTATTAGTAGTATACTGTGCATACAAATGTATGTCATAAATACGGAGTGCCACCTTTTAACAAATAATCCTCCATTATCCATGTGAACTTCACCAATTAATTACAACCGAATAGCACAAGCTGTATATCTCATCACATGGGTTGGCGTAATGAATGGGCTTACCAGAGCCTTGCAATCGGGCTTCCAACAGCGGCACCGGAACTTTTCATCCTGCCAATTAACAATTCAGAACAAAACCAACTATTGTTTTGTCAGGCAATTCCTCCCAACATTAAATCCAGAAAATTGGCTCAGCTTGTCGTGCCAAACGTGAGGCAACCGCAGAAAACAGATTCGCTACAAACCAATCAGTGGGTGAATCCGTTACGTCACGATGAGAATACTAACGGATCCACCAGCTCCTGACTTATCTCATATTGTGATCCAATTGAATCAATCCACAATCTTCAACATATAGGCAGTAGTTGAACCCACCATCTAAGGTCATCTCAATTTCAACTTCCAGCAATTGAGCTTGGTACGCTACGGGGTACAAGTAGGTTGAAATTATGTGCGCCAGTACTTCCTTTCGTTACAGTCATGATATTATATAGCAATAAGCAGTAACATGGCAATAAATATGTCATGGAATGACTGGGGCCAGGGACGATCACACTATTTGTCAGCAGCATAAGGATTTATCTTTCATGCCTATCTTTGAAGCAGCCATATATAGAGCAGTACCACTGAGGGAAGACATAGCGCAACATGAGGAAGAACATGGTAACCACGACAAACAGGAGACATCTGATAGCCGGAGCAGGTCTCATGACCCTTTTCACACGGGGTACAGTCATCATAAGGAGCTGTGAGCACGCCAACTCGGTATCCTTTTGCGAAATAGACGCAACAATTTCCGACAAAGCGGCTAGGTCAGGTCCTACATCCCGTCAAGAGGAGGACGGTGTTTAGGGTCGGGAAAAAAGCGGCATTCAAAGACGGCCAGGGGAAAAAACAGCACGAAAGAAAAACGCGGGGAGTGGCCCAGAAAAGACGCGAAGGACAGTCATGATTGGGAAGAATCTTCCCTAAGCCAGAGGGGGAAGCTCGAAGATTTGGGAGGCCGAATAATAAGAACTCCACCCTTTTCCCTGCAGGGCTCCAGTGGTGGGCAAGGCGATTCCTGCCTACTACTCATCCATTACATGCTCTATTACAATTTGGGAGCTGAACGTTGCGTAACTTGTTGTTGTTATGCTTGAAGCCGGAATGTGCTGTGACAAAACCATCTGTTGATGGTGCTTTATTTGCATTCGGTTCACGTCTGAAGCCTTCTCGGCGTCACCACCGTGGACTTTGCTTTACATTTTAGGCATGCGATGGCTTTGTATATTTAACTTATTTCGCTTTAACTAAACAGCGTGTAACGTCCTCGTCTCGGTTTACCCCCTTTCTAGCTAGTAATCCTATACTGTAATAGGGTCGTATATTTTCACGTGTGAAGCTGTAGTTTATTAGATGGGTAAAAATATCAGTGAGTCACATACGGGCTTATTCTGCCAGCCTGGTATGAAAACAACTCGTCAATTAGCATGATGGATTACCTGATAGGTGCTGATTACAGAGTTGAAACTATAGACTCAATAATTGATTAAATCTGCTATAAATATATTCATTGGCTATGTACAGGATTAGCAGTGCGCGTTATTTGGTCACACACTAAAATGGTACGATGCAAACCACAGCAGGAAGTAGACTCTGATTCTGCATTGCGGGCAGGTGTCTATTCCAGCGCGTTATTCCAAAACTATGTGTATGTCATCCTCGATTCAGCATGTTGTCGCCACATTAGACACCCTGCCAAGAATGGTCAGAAAGACCGTATATACGAGCAGCGTATACGGCAAGGTCAATGGCAATGGGGCACGTGGCTGGGCGACTCATTCTGATGACCTGAATCAATATTCTACTACCTGGCAACCTTTTATTGATCCTGATATAGTAAAGTACCTGTGGGTAGAACACCTGGCCAGTCCTCGTGCTGCTTGTTCCATTAGTCCATGTAAGATGGAGAAGCCGAACAATATGTATCGGGGGTATCCGGCTTCCTCCGCCAGCATTGTCCACTACGCCTTCGTCAAGGATGAGACCCAGCTGCAAGCTCGTAAGGAGCGGATGTAAGTTGCATTTTGACTTGACCCACTCATGAAATCTGACATGGGATCTCACGTATTGCAGAAGGGCCAAGCTGTCAATCCGTCCTCTGCTCACCCAAATAGAAGAGGATCCCGTGGCTGCGGCGGAGCATCGACTGTCCCAACAAGCCAAAGAGTCGATGGACAGGAACATTGCCATCATCCAAATGCTGGACAAGACGGCAGGAATCCTTCGCTCCAGGAAACTTGGACCTTTGGATCCTCACCTCGACAACCTCCGCAGTCAGTTTTGGGCACAGTTCGACGATGTCGTACAGTGATCCTGCGAGACATTATCGTGACTTCATGACTTCCGAATACTATGCTAGAGGTTGTACAACGTTTAATTTTGAATAAATTTCTTATGTACCTACACGAGTGTCATAATTGCGTAGTATTTACTGAATTCGGAACGTGTCAATCATGGTATCGGCGGTAATCTGTAAAGAAAGACTGACAACAAACCTTGTGCCGCCATCTCTTGGTTCGGCATCTAAAATCGTAAAACGCCCACGTTCTTATGCCCTCTGCTTCCCACATCCTCAACTTCTTCAGCGGAATATCTTCAATACCGCAATATTTTCTTAGCAAAACTGCAACTCGTTTTTGTACCATCTCACTGTCAGCAATCAGCATCACTTAACCAAACTGGTCATCTACATTTAAAAATTATCTACGGGACTGATATCGTGATAAGCAGACGGCCAGACGCTGAGATAAAGCAACTATATAAATTGTTTTTACGACTTGACATGGCATGCGGAGATGGGGGTCGAGGAGATGGAAGCAATATTGGCAGTGGCAGCAGGAAGAAGACGAGCGACGTATACAGAAATGTTTCTCCAGCTGGCTTCCTGCCAGGCATGACAGCAAGAATAGATGGGGTGCGTGGAAGAGAAGGAGGAAACAGAGAAGGAAGAAGTGGGGAAGGAACGAAGATGGTTTGCTGCTTTCCATAAACTTCCAGCCCACAACCATCCCAGCAATGCCCTTCAGCCTTATCATCCTTGTCAGCATTTCTTTCCCCTGCGCGTTTGTCAAGTGTCAGCAGCTCTTGCTATGCGCACCTTACGTTGTTATACCCTGTCATGACTGCGCAACAACCCGGCTGAGTTTAATTTACGAATTGTACACGTTTAGACCTCAACAAAAACTACTAACCATTAAATATGATGGGTAGCTATAAAAATACTAGTGTAGCGTACTGCAATAAAAATTCTTCTTCATATTTAAGATTTTCAAACAGCAGATAGCATTAATTTAATGGAGACCTGAAATGCTGAACGATCCTATAGCTCTTGAGAGGAGTCGTGACTCACTAGCATCGTTCAGCATTTAAGTGACATTAGGCCTTCTGGTAGGTGTGGTAATCTGGAGGATTTGAAGATCGAAGCGGTACGTGTCAAGGGATATAATCTCCCAACGTCTTACTTAATTTCAATCAAATTGTGATTCTATTCGGGTTCTACATTTCAGGTCTTCAACTACGCTGGCTTATTTCCTACTCTACTTGCTGTGTAGGCGACAAAAAAAAATAAGGAAAGAGAGAGAGAGAGAGAGAAAAAAAAATCCTCCACCCTCCTTTCCGACAGAGGCTTTTGGCACTTTCTGGAATATTCAGAAAATTCAGGCTATACTACATGTAGCAACGCAGCTCCACATGAAATGAAGCGATTTTATCTCAATGTTTTATCGCATGTGATATTATATCGGTGTTCCTTTTACAGAAGCCGTAAACTAAGCCACCAGAAATGGTACCGGTACCTAACTTAAATAACATAACTGAACAAAACAAAATGGTGAGTGTGTGACTAATCCTCAGACAAAAGAAAATTCCCGCTCAAATCCCCGATTGGCCGTCTTTAGTGACCAAGCCTATGATGGACAGATGGAGCGCGTGCGCAGTCCCTTTGCCCCTCACCATCCTGGGGCGCCCAATTCAGTCGTGAAGAAGGAGTCAGAGGCGGAGGAAGGTTGGTTTGGTGCCGGTTTAGGGGGCGGTGAGCCACCTGGATGTGCGTGGGCCACAAGTGCCGTCGGTCAAGGATACAAGGATGGGGAGCTTGAGTGAAGGCAATGACACCGAGACCGGCAGCGTGGTCCTGCCCATGCAGGTGGAGATTCGCACCCTGCACTTCTGGAGGGCCATCATCGCCGAGTGTTTGGCATCCTTCTTCTTCGTCTACATGGTCTGCAGCGCATCCGTCCCATGGACCGGACACTTCCCGCCTTTCGTCGGTATTGCCCTGGCAGCCGGGTTCGCCGTGGCCACCCTCACCCACTGCTTCGGTCCCATCTCAGGTGAGGACCCTGCCACCACCTCGATACGGCCAGGTGTGACAATCTGATTGATTTCAGGTGCTCACCTGAACCCGTCCGTCACCCTGGCCATGGTGTGTACCGGCAAGATATCGCCACTTCGAGCCCTTCTGTATGTGACGGCCCAATGCGGAGGAGGAATCGCCGGGGCTGCCCTCGTCTATGGGTCAGTAGTGCAATATTTAGTTGGGAACGCCATTTCTGGGGACTTTTCCAGCCAAGTGGGGTTGGGTACTGGGTAGGCAATAAATACGAGTCTCTGGGGGTTGAAAAGACCAAGTGGTGCACGGGGATAAAAGGAAGGGTGTTTGTTGAGCGTGGGGGAGCGGACCCCGAAAAAGGAGACCCCAAAGGAATTCTCCCTGGATGGCCAGATGGGGGCATCTATGCAGCTGCCATTTTGCTTGTTCCTTAGACGACACAGCTGCTTCGTCTTAAGTGCTTGCTCACACTTTCTCAGCTCTGGATACACTCCAGGTCCTGCCCAAATCGGGTGCAGCTTGTTAATGAGCTCATCTGATTACAAGCTGTCTTATCGATGTACCGATACTGTCAGTGGGCTGTATAGTCTGGGGCGTCTGAAAGAACCTTTTTGGTGATGGAACAAGGGAGGCCATACATTCGGCCAGACGGGAAGGCTTCAAGGCCCATTGCGAACCAAAAAGAAGCAGACCAAAACTCCTTGGCTGCCAACAGGTTTGCTCCCAAAGTTGAGGAGAATCAGAAGGGTCAATGCTAGCTCCAAAGGCACTCATTATCCAGACTTCGCTTGCAATTAGGCCATACACCGGCCACCCACCCACTTCCGCCCTCCCCGTCTTCATGGGAGCCTTGGTGCCCATTTTACCCACACCTGCCCTTTCACCCCGTTCCTGCACGCCATTTCTACTAATATGATGCACCTGTGCGGCAATTCGGCCAACACCAACCGATGAGCTTGTTCTTGGAGGCTGCTTTCACTTGAGACCACCAAGGGTGTGGCAGGAGGAACTTCCTCCAATGACCTGATGGTTGGAAATAACAAGGGTCCTTGCAAGAAGGGTCGATCATTCTTCATTCAGCAACGTGTTACAAGGGGGCAACTCTCGGCATCAGAATAATAGTTAATTAATAGCGGCTTTAAAAAGGCAACCCCTCGGGAGGGGCCAGGAAGTCCCATCAGGGGAAGGGGAGTTGCACATGTTCCCGTGCTCATGTGCCAGCGACAATAGGACTGCATTGACGGCTCATTCCTCCGGGGATGAGGGTGGGTAAAGGATGATGCGGGCCAAGTGGGACCAGATGTGGAAGGGGAGACATGCATGTTGGTGGTCACTTGGAACCGTCTGGGGATATCGCATGCAGATGTCGTAAAATATCAGTTGACAAGTGCAAAGTTCGCACATGGATAAGCGACCAAGGCCAGATGGTAGTGTTCGGAACAAAGACGCTGCTTATCACGCATTGTGACAGTTATTTTCGAACCAATCAGCAAGAAGCCCCTTTCATTCAGGTGTCTCATATTGCGTAGAACAGGATACCTATCTGGTCAGGTTTCTTACGCTCCCCTCCCACCACCCCGTCCGGCCATTGCATTCCAGAAGGCCAGGTGTTGGCTGCTTCTGTCGGACCACCGGTCGACCTTTTTCCTTCTCTCATTTCCTTTCGAAGCTGCTTTTTTTTCGTCTCCCGTTATTTATTCCTCCTCGTGCCCAGACCCTGCAGGGATACTACCAAAAGGTTAGGGACAGCCATCGGGGTCGGTCCGGGGGCTGGGGTGGAAGTAAGCCGCCTTTGTTGAGGGTTTTTTTCTGAGGGGATGGATGGATGGATAGGGTGGGTAATCGTCGGCTCAGATTCGCCTGAATGGCCACAAAAGGACACCCAAATTGCGATGAGGTGCACTGATGACCATTTATGCGAAATGCACACATGTGCTACTACTTCAAATTTTTTTGTCGAATTTTTACAAAATTGTATTCGTATGAGCTCATCTCGTTTGCATTGCACACAAGGCATCCAGACAAATCTTGGGATAAAAAGAGGTAATTCAATCCCAAAAGGAAAAGATAGGGCAAGTTCACAAAAAAAAGTAGTGAACATTTGGGGCAAGGGGAGATTATATGGCACGGGGGTATGACTACTACCGGAATTTGACCCGGGGCTTCCAAAACTTGAGGGATTTGTGTTCCCTTCCAAGGAGGACCAGCTGCTACACACGCAGCAGATTGTGGGCAGGGCACAAGAAAGGGTCACTTCCGGCCTCGTGCCCAAAGTCTCGTGCACTACCTGGCAATCACGTTTTCACCTTGTCAGTTCTGGCCATCTGCTAGGGTTTGTCTTATAGGTACACACAAAAAAAGGACATCGAACCTTGAAAATTAGCATCCAGCTTGAAGATTTGAAGTAGGGGTGACACACGAACTGTCCGGATCCGTTTTATTGCTGCGTGTCCAAATTCCCGTGAAAATCGTGCGGAAGCTATTCAGATTGTGCAGGAAGATTGTTCGAGAGTTGTGTAAAGTGCTGGGTCGGCCTTTGACCTCCGAGAGGGGTCGTGGGACGTGGGGGGGATCATAGGGGGTTGGGTTGCAGAGGATCCCACGCCATATTCTCCCCCCGCAACATCAGTCCTCTATACCCCCAGCATCATCTGCTGCCCCTTTGCCTCTTTTCCCATGACTCACCATCACCTGTCTCCTCCTCCATTCTTGTAATTTTCGGTCCCTCTGCCTTTAATTTGTACTTTCCCACCCATTCCAGAACCAACTCTCTCAAGCCGTTTATAATAAAATAATGCTTTACATTTCCTCGCACGGCATTCAAGGAACTCCTTTCATGCTGCACGCACATTGTTCCATAAGCTGACGGAATAAATCTGAGCCTGATTGAAATTTCAAATCAAATGGGCCGCGCATTTATTTAATGTCCATACAGGAAACATACGTATGCACATATGATTTGGGCGAAACTGGGCCACAACCAGCACAAATTGAGTCCTCCATGTTCCCACGTGTGTTGTTTTTTTTTTTCTCTTCTAACAGATTTAGATAACCTTTTTTAACCCCCTGCATGTTCCCGTAGATTGCTTGAGCTGGGCTGCCGTATCCAGTTACAAGGCGTCGTCTTTTTATTCCGACTTTTCTTAGCTCTTGGTTTTGTGGTGGATA
The DNA here is from genome assembly GCA_000934665.2 of Catajapyx aquilonaris. Classification (NCBI taxonomy): domain Eukaryota; kingdom Metazoa; phylum Arthropoda; class Diplura; order Dicellurata; family Japygidae; genus Catajapyx; species Catajapyx aquilonaris. The sequence continues at coordinate 4,083 of JYFJ02002966.1, read as the reverse complement.
GTCTTGAGCAGTGCGTGGGCTCGGGTATGAAGAAAGACAGGCGACGCTGCCATTGGCCGACCGTTCAATTGGGGCCAAGTCGGCCCTTAATTATTTAAGTGGAGTCTGCTGGACGCCCTTGCTAAACTGCCTCTATCAAAAGATCGTATGACTAGACTCCGGAGAAACTTGACTATTGATACTCGATTGTTGTTTGGCCTAAGGCGATATCATGGTGGCAGATGACAAGGTGTTGTCAAAACATTCGGCATATGTATAAGGTAGTTGGAGGTCATGTGGATATGACCTTCCAGGTGGACTTTATCAGAAGATATAATCAGTGAGGTGAAATAAACGATGTTGCTTTACTTCACGGTGAATGAGCCGCTCATTTATTCCCAGCCCAATCATGGGCGCTTTTTTTATAAGGGCCTTTTTGCTTTTTTGCCGCCTCAGCATGGTTCCAAACGTCTTGCCCATCATAACCTCTGGAGCAATTACTTCCAAAAAAAAGGGGGCGACAGGTGCAAAGCGGAGGGCATGTGCCCCGTGTTGCCAGTGTGTTTCGTTGTTAACCAATATGAGCCCGCTGGCCAGAAATTGTTCATCAACATCATTGAGGCATGATATTTTCATCTGCTGAACTGGTTTATTCTATTAATAAAGAAATTCTAGTTAATTAGAGGGTCGGGAATGGATTGTGGATGGAATGCAGTTAATCATGCTTCATATTTTAAAAGAAAAACAGCACAAAATAATGATTCCAATATTCATTAATCTTTACTCTATGTTACTGTGTCTCTTTCCATACACTATGCCACATTTCGTCTCCACGTTATGACAACTAATGTCATCATTTCGACACATGCCGGAGTATGCCATGTAATGATTTTATTTATGCTTCAGTGTGACAGCAGTTGGATTCCAAGGCAGTTTGGGCGCCACCATCCCATCTCTGTCACTGGGCTCTTGGCAAGTGGCTTCCATCGAGTTTGTGCTCACGTTCATCATTGTATTTACACACCTGAGCGCCTCTGAACCTCAGAAAAAAGCCCTTCCTGTGGGGTTCGCCTACCTCGCCTGCTCTCTTATTGCTGTGAGTAAACATCAAGGCACGATCATGCCTCATTTCAGAACGGTTTTTTTTCCATGGATGTAGTAAGCAACTCTTCAGCAGTGACAAACAGCCGCATATTTAAGTTTCTTTTTATTACTGCAGCTGCCATCAACTGGAGCGTCCATGAACCCAGCACGATCCTTGGGCCCGGCATTTGTCATGAACAAATGGGACAGCCATTGGGTATGTTTTCCAGACTTGCTCTTAGACTGTCATTGATAACTAGGGAGCTAATTGAAACTCAACTGGTTTTGCTTCCTCTGTTCCAAAAAAACTAGATCTACTGGGTTGGACCAAACTTGGGAGGAATACTGGCTGGCCTTATCCACAAGTTTATTTTCAATACCCTCCGAGGAAGAAGCTCCAAGCGGCCTAAGGACTCGATCGACGGAGGTGAGGCTTTGCAGCAACTAAGAAAAGGTGCATTTTCATTTTGGATGTTTCTGATCTAACCTGACTAACATGGCATATGTTAGGAGTGATTTTGAACTTCTCAACAGTTCACAGTAGTCTGTGTCATAATTCATTCAATTATTGCGTCTGATATATTAATCAAACAACTTGCATTTCTATTAGAAAGATGATGTCATTTGAAATCAATTTTCTGATTAATGAATAAATTGGTCATCAATCAATGCATTTCAGTTGCATTGATTGATGATGTATAAAAAGGGGGTAGTGAGTGAGACCTAAGTCAATGATAAACTTCACTTAAAAGCATGACACAAATAGTGGCAATGAAATGTAATTATTGAATATTAATAACACAAAAACCAAAAGACACTGAGCATAGTACTAGCCCTTCATGCACCAGATACATGCATGCACTATATGGCTTGCAAACTGCTCCCAGGATGGCCCTTGACATGAACTTATCTTGATTCTATCATGTGCACACTTCCACTGAAATTGTAAAGTTCAATACTAGTAGGTAAGTAAAGGAGTAGTACTGGTATCACAACCACATTTGTTGCAATGAAACATATTACGAATAATGCATCATTGACAGTCAAAAAACTTCTTGAAATATTGATGAAGGCTTTGCTTGAGGAAAGTCACTTCAGCTTATAGGCATGCCAGTCTTAAAAAGTAGCAAGTGTTCCTCGAAAGTATTGTATACTGTATAATTTTCATTGAGATTATACTATTCTGTAATACTGAATTATTTTTAAATGTAAAGCTTTAACAATAATCAGTGATAAATAAAAATGCGGATTATTTCAGGGTCATCAATCCACAGCGATGAAGACACCTACGACGACCTCGACAGGCCTACAAAGCTGACCAATGCTTTCAATACCATGCGGTCGCAGCACTATGACCATTACCGCTCTGCCATGAGTCCTGGAGCCAGTTCAGTGTCAGGACCCATCTCGCCCATGGGCAACAGTTACTCTCGTGACTATGCTCCAAGCAACATTGCCACTGCATCACTCTATTCAGCCCCTCCATGTCCGAACCCTGAGCGTGCAGAGTCTATTTATGCTGGGACCAAGTCACTTTATGCAAAGTCACCAGGACCACCTCTGCCAAGATCCAACCTGAACCGTTCACAATCTGTCTACTCCAAGGTACTACTCTGACATTACTACAAGTTAGAACAAATCCCGGATCAATTTTGCACTTGTTGTTCAAAATAAATCATTGCAAGTCATGGCATGATAGCACTATAACTACTATCTTTACATTCAGCAGGGTTTGTAACACATACCTCATCTTGTCCATTTCAGGTTCCTCGTGGTGATTATGTGACGATACCAAAAACTGGACCATTGACCTCAGCTAGGAGTGTTCAAAGTAATAGGCCAGATGGCTTGGTGTCCCTAGGCAGGCCTCCTAGTGCTATGTATGTAGCTAAGCCACCCCTTCCACCAGTGCCGCCGCCGCCACCGCCACCTCCTCCTCCACCCCCACCTACAAGGGATGACAATTCTGGTGTCTTTTACTCACCACGAGGGGGACATTCAGGCAGCGAGCCTCTTTACACCCCTCTTCCCACCGGGCCATCATCTGCATGCATGTCACGGCGAGATGACTCATCTGACTCCGCATACGGGTCTGCTTCTCGTGGAGTCAACCCTTCTATCACTCCATCCTCATATACAGTGTATGGCATCACCAAAAATGGGGCCTTAAGAGGTGCCCTCAGGAATGATCTGCATTCACCTGGTTCAAATTCCTCCTCGCCCCTCCACACCCCCAACTCTATCTCTTCCTACAATGGACCATCCGCACAGTATTAGCCAGTGTGTTTCCCAGCAAGGGAAACTGTGAAATGAGACAAGAAAACACTGCCTTGATAGTAATACACAATCAAATGTCAGGGATGTGGCTCTGACCAAAATGGTGCATTTGTGTAACTTAACCTCAAAGAGCATGTTGCATTTAACTCCAAAAAAAGTTTTTTTTACAGCACGTGTCAACATGCATCTTCCTCAAAGGGGTTGAGTTTTAGATACGCTTATATTGCAGCCAAAGGTAGAATGTGTTCAGTTTTGGAACTGTCAAATAAAGAACCACATCCCTTCAATTATTGTCATTTGAAGGGGATCAGTAATGCGGACTTGCTTTGAAGAACCAAAGTTGTGCTGGTTAATCTCTTTTAGTGTTCTTTTTGTTTATTTTTGATACATTTTGATAAAGAGTGTGTGTATGTGTTCAATAGACGTGATGTGAATGTGATTGTGCTTTTGAGAAGTTTAATATATCGTTAGAGCAGAACATTCTGAACATTTCTCGGAAGGGAAATGTTATCCAGAGACAAACTGCACAAACTACATATCTCACCTACATTGTTATATGGCAATCCAGGTATGTTTCTTTTGTTCATTGGTATTCCTTATTCAGCTTTTGTGCATCGAGTACGCTCTTCTATGTAAAGTTTGTATATTCAGTGTCACTTTTTGAAAGTATATCATGAAGTACAATAACAATGAAATAAAAAGACTTATCCAGATAACATTTCGCTGAAGTCATTTATGTAACTA